>SDEE01000639.1:0-28644 GCA_004126415.1 Candolleomyces aberdarensis
ACTGGGATTTCCTAAAAACGAACGAATAAGTTAATGGAAGAGACGGAGGAATAGAGAGCGTACCTCGAGTAACGTAGTGAATCCCGAGCAAATAATCCTTCTCAACGGTCTCTAGAACGTCGTCGTAGAGGAATCGACCGTCCCCAAGGTCGACGATGACGTTCAGAGCAGAACCGAGGACGTTCGGCGAAGGATGCTGGAAAATAAGTCGCTCACATTCAGCTGGACTCCCGATCATATCCTGCGCGATTCGAGATACCAGTCCACCCGAAAGTAGAGCGGCTCGGCGACGATGTCCGACGAGGTACAACTTGCCTGCGGTGAGCGAGTTGTCGTAGACGCCCTTGTCGAGAACTGTCCCCTCTGGTAGTCTGATAGGAACAATGGGGAAGATGTGACCGGCTGGGGGCGGCGGTGGAGGAGTAGACAATTCAATACAGACATTGAAGCGTATTCCGTGCCTGTACAGAGACAAGACGACGTGGTCAAAGTCGCGATCCATCAAGCGAACACAAAAAATGGCGGCGGAAGGATGAAAGACGACGATACGAAGGTCGCCAGGAGTCGCGATAATGTAGGATCCATTGTGGTAAGTGATGGAGTTTCGCAGTTCATTGAGAAGGAAGGGTCTTAGTGGGAGAAGATCGGAGCGGGGGATCTCAGGAGCGGAATCGAGAGGAAGGGCGTGAGGGAGAGCGTTAAAGAAGCTATGGAGCGACTCGTTAATCGCGGTCTTCGGAAGAGGTTTCGGCTGCTCCTTCCCTCCAAACGCACGGTAGAGATATTTGTTCGCTTCGAATTCGTACGAGGCAGATGGGAGATCTGTAAAGTCCAACCCAAAGAGAAAGGGAATGCGTTTCCCGATGTTGCCAGGGAGCACCGTTGCAGCTTCCCAACCGTAGTACCGTTCGGGAGTGGGAGGAGGAGAGGCAGGGGATTCCTGCTCGGGAAGAGTATAAGCGCCCGGATTTTCCATTGGAAGGATATAGTCGTCTCCCAAATCAACGCCTTCATCTTCGTCGTTATAGTAGATGTCCGGATTGTAGTCTCCCGGTTCGCCAAACTCGGTGCAGGTATCCCACTCATTTGCGAATCCATCGAATCATCGCTGAGTCGGGGCATGATCGACCATCTCCATCCAGACCTCGTTCTTCGTGAGCCTTGTTCGGACGTGTACACCGGTATTGGCATTGAGAACCCACTTGAAGAACGCCGAGGTGTCGCTCCAGCTCGTCGCCGCATGCTTTTCCATATCCAACCGTCGCTGCCGTTGTCTCTTTGTCTCCTTTGCCAAGCGCCGAGCATGACTTTGCTCTCGGCTCTCAAAGAACACCTCCCAGGATTTACTGGGTTTGGAAGTTTCTTCAGCTACCTCATTCCTCCACTTGTCGAGAATATCACGATCGGCATACATGGGCGCACGAGGAATCGGGGCAGATCGGTCGGCTTCGAATTTTTCGATTAATTCGGGGGGAGGACGAAAGCGTTCAAAGGCTCGGTGTTTAAAGATTGCGTCCGTATCCGAGTTAAGAGGGTACCATACGGGGATGGAGCTGTAGATGAATCGAATGAGTTGACGACCCGTTCGTCCGAGATCTTCTGGAGAGTACGAGGCGAGATCGAAAAAGCAGCCGACTCGGGGAATTTGGGGGGATATCGCGACGATGGTCGAGTTAACAAAGCAGCGTAGAAATTCGACGTCGACGTGCTCGATGAGAGACTTCCAGAGACCCGAGTTTTCACGATCCGGGTTTGAAAAGATGTTGTGGTCGGACAGAATCCAAGTAGCGTAGCTAAAGAGCATCATGAACCAGTTTTTGGATCGACGAACGAGAGCGACTCCATGCTCGACTTTCAAAAAGGAGCGTTGAAAGCCAACGTCGCTTGCGTATCGAAGCTCGCGTTGACCAGGCGACTTGTACGAATGGCACCAAGTGATTAGCCATAGAAGTTGCTTTTGAATCGCCAGCCACTCCTCGATGACATCCGGTGGCATCGTCCAGTTACCCATGTAGTTGAGCACAAAGTCGCTTTCCTCTTCAAATTTGCGGCGAAGCGGTGCGCAGATGAGGTCCTCAAAGAAGGCGTGGATTGGGACATACGGGAGGAACCGGTACTTAGGGTGGTACCATGAGGGTCGTTGAAAATCTCTCAATTCAACTCCTTGGCGCTTCAGAATGTTCTCCTTGAGACCCTCGGGCCAGCGTTCAGGCAATCTAACATCTCGGGACGTGTTTGGTGAATAGAAGAGTTGGCCATTTATATTATAGATGCGACATTCGCTATTTTTCGCAAGAGCGTCGATCTCTGCCTCGCCGAGTTCGTCGAGTGGACGTGGAAGTCGACTGAGGTAAATGTGAGTATTAAGATAGCGTCTTCATTATACGCACGCACCATTCATCACCGACGTTTTCGGCAGGAGAAGAGGGCACGTTGGAGTTTCGAGGAGGGGGACCGGGTCGACCAGGCGAAGCGGACCGACGTTGCATAGTGGATTGAGCTATAATAAAGTAAATGAGTCGATTGTAGTGTAAGGAACAATGGGGACTTACCGAAAGCTCGAACGGCGCGGGCGCAAGTGTTCCAGGGAGCTAGAATCAATAAGATGAGCGAGGCCATAGAGATACTTCGATCAAGGTTATTACTTACGGGAAATACAAGGTATGTAAACGCAGGGTTTGATCGTGCGTTTCAAGGGATGCGTTACGAGCTTAGAAGGGAACATTTAGGTAAAGAAAAGAGTCGTGCAAGATGCACTTACCTGAATAACAGTACGAAATTCTGCAAAGGCGACTAATGACCGAGCACGAACTTGCGTTGTTCGATAATCGACCAACGCAGGATTCGTTATGGAAGTTCAGGAAGGCACCAATTGATCGAGCGAGAACTTGCGTTGTTCGATGATTGACCAACGCTAAAGTCTCGAAAGATGGTGGGTCACGGTACACGACAGGACAAAGTACGCGCGAGTGAGGGGGATATTCGTTGACAGGGACTGCGAAGGGCGAACGGTTTCGAAGATCGTTGAAAGTCGGTGTTGGCGAATGTTCGGAAGCGCTAAAACGAAGAGTAAGAGCAACGAATCACTATATTTTAACAACGGACTCACGATGAATTGGGGTTACGGAGAGCAGACGAGATCGAGATTGGTGAATAAACGTGTAACTCCACGTGTCAACGGTTGAGTAATCGAAGCAATGGAAAGGTTTGAACTCAACTTACCGAGAGGGAAGTACAACTGCCAAAGTACTTTCAAAGTAAGGGTGATCTACACGTTGTTCGATAATCGATCAACATGAGGTCGCACTTGTGCTCCAGAAGGTAAGTGGGGCCGTAATTCTGGTGAAATGAGGGTCTATTTGAAGGAGATAAAAGTGAACGTAACTTACGTGTCACAGTTAAGGTATCGTTGCGTGCGCTATTGATGGCGTGACAAAACGTTAGCTGTGGGTGAACAAAAATTATATCTGCTTCACCTGTTGTTCTATGAGCTTTATCAGGGATGAAGCGCGAAGGTAGTGGTTGGAGGAAGAGGATTGGCGCCACCGACTCGGTGGCCGCGTCTGCCGAATTTGGCATTGCCAAATTTGGTAGCACAGCCTTCGGCGATTGTTTGAACGCCGGGGCCTCGCGCCTCTCCTTGTCATCTAACTACCACCATCCTCGCCTCTACGCACGAGTCCTCTGCTGGTTGACCGATAATCGGACAACCAATGGAAGATACAGTGCATCGGTATTCCGAGCGGCGTCATATTTACTTCTCTGGCCAACTCTCGTCGACCTTGATGTGCCACGTAGCACTCGCCTCGACGGTATCTCTCCTTGGACGGCCGATTATCGAACGTCCAATGGGTGTAGAAATTGCAGGGCCTCGAAGGTCGAGGCTTTCCGTGCTGCAAAGACTGGCTAATCGATAGCCTCAAGGCCTCTGAAGCAACTCTCGTCAACTGCAACGTGTCATCTGGCACTCGCCTCCGCGGTGTCTCTCGTTGGATGTCCGATTATTGAACGTCCAATGGGTGCCGGAACTCCGAGGTCTCGATGGGAGACGCTGTTCGTGCTGCGAAGATCGGCTAAACGATAGCCTCTGCACGATTATTGTATCTGAATCTGTTAACAACACATGGCAGGTTAATTCATTGTCTATAAAATGGGGTTGCATCTGACACGAAATTTCAGTCCCATTCTACTCTATGCAGCCGTCGAAACGAACTCTCTCGCTTCAGTCGTCTAATCCTGGCGACGGTGACCAGGGGTGAGTTTCTTTTTTTCTCGTATTTTCCACTTTTACTGATCGTAATGAAGGTCGAAGAAACAACGCTCCACCTCCGAACGAATATGTGAGAGGTGCGGGCTCCCTTTACCGGCGGAGCGCAAGACGAAACACCTTGAATGCTCGCTCGACCGTACGACTTATTGGACGCTCGAGGGAATTGAGAAGGTCGCCCACCGTAATGCCAATGGCCTCTATCCCTGTCCGCTTTGCTCGTTCGAAAGTATCTTTGGCTCCGAGCTTCGTGTAAGTTCGTTTCTCACCACAATTCGTACCTTCCTTTTACTGATATATCGTCGTAGATTCATGTTGTGTCGCACCAGGTCTCGCAGAATGCCCAGATGATGGAAGGTGCCAATGCTGGAACGGAGCATTCGCCTAACGCTTCCATCGTTTCCACCCTTTCACGCTCAATTTCACCGCTTGATGCCGATATGGAAGACGCGTTCTAGGTTTTGCAAGAGGGAGAGGCGACTGTTCGCGAAGATAGTGGGCAGGGCTTCATTGACGGTGGAGAGGGTTTCGAGGCTCAGCTTTTGGGGGACCACGGGCTGGTGGTTAACGTTCGCCACCGCATTCTTATTTGTCGCGCATGTTCAAGTATTGTCGACCCCACGCGAATTCGCCTCCACTTTAGCAATAATCATGCCAGCTGGCCCATCTCCACTGATATCCAAGTCCAGTTTGACCGTCGAATTCGCCCACTGTTCCCCGACCTCCAGAGTGATCCTCCCATNCCTGCTACGCGTATATCTCCAATCAAGTATCTTGACGTAGCTTCCAACTACCTCGCCTGCTCGGTCTGCAATCATTGCTACGTTTCCGAGAAGACTTTCAGGCAGCATCCGTGTTGCAAAAGTGCAGAAATCCCCCCGCACGTCGAGTCTCATGCTCAGAGATTCCGGCCTAACAACCAATTTCCGTGGTTTGGGGTCTTGGCACCACCACAGGGCGAGTCAGGACAACCTCGGGATGATTTGTGGGCGCTGTACCAGGAGCAGACGAAGGAACGACCTACCCAAGGCGAAACGCTGTCGACCACTGACTCGTACAGAGTTTTGCACCAGTTCCTCGTCAAGGAGAGGTGGGATCGTCGGATAAAGGAGTGCAACGTCCCTCATGACGAACTGGTCGAGTTGGTTACACTGCCACGGCGTGAGCGCCGTCTTATGCTCCTCGGAAACATCATCCATTTGTTCCTGCAAAAGGCCCAGAGTAGCGTCAAGGACACATACGTTCGGCGTTTAATTGGCACTTGGCCTAAAGCGCATTCGACCGAGGTATAGGCCCTAGGCCCCCCCCCCCCTGAAACCGCCTGGCCGGGTCCACGGCTCTGCACGCTCTGGACGCTCGAAACAGCCTGGGAACGTCCCCCTCACCCCCCCTCACCCCTCTCAGACGCCCTGTGGAGACGCTTTCACTGGCGCGGATGAAGCCCTGCTWSATCCCATCGTCAAAGTATTAAAAATTGGCGCAGCTTGCTTCTGAGCAGATGGGGGTCAAAGCGAGATGATGCCAAGATAGGAGGTCAACGTGGCAGAACGCAGAAAAGACATACAGAGAAAGACTGGTCAGAGATTGAGGTGCCAAGAAGTAAACAGGGATAAACTGATCGAGGACGTCTCTTTCAAGATACTTAGGGATGTGAGTATGAAGAGTGGTCCAGACCCATTTTCAACTCAATTACAACCCATCCGGGCCAATTCCATCGGCCTCAGCTCCTGATCTCGTACACCACAACATACACATGCACTCCTCGCGGATGGACCACCCAATATGTCACTTCACGTTACCCCGAGGCTATTCCTCTCCGTCGCACATTGTTCGTCAAGTATTATCGGAATTGCCGAGATTTGATCGCATTTCTTGGAAGAAAATAAGGAGATCCGGGAGGAGAGGACAAACGAAACATCTATTAGACTCCAAACATTCTCAATACGGCATATACATGTACTCGAGAAAAAGACCTTTCAATCGTCGTTTGATATGCACGCCATGAACACATCTTTGAGTAATGAGTCAAAGACACGACAAGAGAGGAAGAAAAGGAGAAATAGGACTCTAACTTGGAATGGATAGGCAGACAACAAAACCACCACGACGTATGTAGGTTCACGTATGCATGATAATGGAGCCAGGTGTACTTACATGTACAAGTGGTGGTCGAACCAACGAATGAGACGGACGCACGGTATGAGAGAGGGTTTGGGTGTAGGTGCGAGGATACAGTATACGTTGGGGCCCGCAACAGGGATGACTCGAAATCCTGATCGCTGTCAATGGGTTGCAGGTATAGCAAGATATGAGGGAGTGAAACGAGTGTATTTGGACATCCTGGTATGAAAGCGACAGCGGGAATGAGACGAGATGAATTATGACGGAACGAAAGCGAATGCGAGACGTGAAAAGCCATTCCTGAGTGAAAGTAATTCAATCAATTTAATTCAAGCCAGGCGAACAACAGGAGTCGGGGATAGAAGGAGAAAAGGACGAAAGAAGAGTATGGATGAACACACTTGAGCAGGATAAGTATGCCCGTCAACCTCTACTCTGGCTTAACCGTCCCAATGACCGAAGCAGCCACCACACTTGACAACAGTAGTCCCAGTCCAGCCTGAACATTGAGTTCTAGAAGAAACAAAAGTCAGCATGAGCGTTCAAGGTAAACGACGGGAACGAACAACGGGGACGAAAAACAAAGGAAAAGGCGATAATGTGGAGATGAAGGAACAGCAAAGACGACGATGACAATCATTTGCCATCACCACCTTTCCTTTCCACCCATCTACCGAAATAAACCACCCAACCAAACACCCGTAACAAAACGAATATCGGAACAGAAGGTAAAGCCAAACAACGCACCATTTCGCTTTCACTCACTCCCGCTTCGCTAGCCTGTCTTCTCCCCCCCCCCAGGTCCGTCGTAAACACGACTCTTCAGAGTCGCAGTCGTCTTCACCACAGCTCCGTGTTTCCTTTCATTCCTACAGGCCCAACTCCGAAGGATACCCAGGTGCGCCAGCCGCATCGCATTTCGGACTAACGCATTCGCGACCGAATTCCCTCCCAACACTCCCGTCTCCGTACCAGGGCTCAACCCTCGTTCTCTCGACGCACTGCAACTCCAAGGCAGCAGTGGTACTGTCTGCGTATCGACCGAGGCATCTCCCCTTGGCCGACCGTAGCAGGGACGACGACAAACATCTGCACTGCGACAGAGGGTTGATGGAACGATGAGGAGCAAGTGAAGCGAGAGTTGCGGATCGAGAGCGGGAGATGGAGACGTCACTCGACTGTACTGTGGCCGTTCGGGAAGCCACTATCGAGAGGATGGTCGAGTGAGAGGGATGCGGAGCAGGAAGTAGATGAGGCTATGAGAGCCAGGGTCAACGCTAACCCATTCAGGCCGTACAAGTAGCACTCCTGCTAGGAAGCGAGGTATGCGAAAAGTCGTCCAAGGTTGAGTTGGAGGGTCTGGTCTGGCCGTAGTTCCGCATGATTTGGGCCTACTAGCCAAAGAAGTCGCGTTACAGAGGCCGAGAGAATGCTCGAGACAGCGACAGTGGTGTTGGCGAAGGTTCTGACCCTGGACGAAGCCACCAAAGCGATTTTCTTACCCACCACATACGACGCCCCGACTCGTAGTGCCAAAAAGATGCCTGACTTCTCCCACTCCTCTCGCTCTTCCGTCTCCCATCCACCACCACCCCACCGAGGGCTCCTGCAGACATCGCACCAGGGGGTTAACTCGCTTCGAGATGGCAACAACAAGCGTTTGGACTTCGTCGTCATCAGTGGGAAGTGGGAAATAGGTCAAGGGAGCTGGTGCGGGCGATATTCGGCACATACGGCGGGCAACGAGGCCATTTTGCGCTGTGACGAGGCAGAGGGCTGGCGCGGCACGGTGATATTCGGTGTTTGTGCATACACGATGCCGATGCAGGAAGGACTGATGACTAGTGACTGATAAGGCGGACCAGAGCTTGCGGTGGGGATCGAGAATGGGATAGGCAAGAGGCGGTGACGGTGAAAAGGAGGGGCGGTGCGGCGGAGTTTAAAACTGGCACTGCCGCAACATTCATCGATGTTCACCTGTACCCAACAATGAACGACACACTGTCCATCCCACCGCATTTCCAGATAGGGTGGCCAACGGGGCATCAATTTCGGGCTTGCTGCCATACTCGTTTTCCCCAAGTCTCCAATTGTAACGACATGAGGTGGACAGGTTTATACAACTCACAACCCTCGTCAACGCTGGCTATGTAGCTTTTCATTTCGGATCCGACACGCGGCCGTGAATACTTGAGGCCTCAGCTGCTTTCCCCATTGCAACGACGAATATTCAAATGCCGCCGTTCGAAGTAAGTGTTAGCAAACCAGTACAGGGCTGCTGAAGCTCCATGCAGCCGGTCTCCTCTGAAGTTCAGCCATTGGTTGCTCGCGTCCTCATCGGACTCATCTTCACGAGATATTCAACCTTAGTGCCATGCAGCTGCATCATTCATGTTCATCTAACCGTCAGTGAATCCTGGGTCGAATGAGCCAGCAAGGTCTAGCTGGGCACGTAACATTTCGCTCCTAATCGGATGGAGGCTTCACGTTTCTCGGACAAGAACTATCTCCTTCTGTAAATCATCACACCCAAAATGAGGACTGTCCATTAATCCAATTATATCTCGAAGCGCTGCAACCTATTGCGTTCCGGGCTGTGCATGGGGCTTTGGCCTCGCGCTTTACATGTGTTTCTCTTGTTCAAATAGGTTCCATCGTCTGTTCACTCCTATCAATTTTCTTCCTCCCGGTCATTATGGGAAATATCCTCTCTGCCGTTCGCGACGTCTTCATAGTCTGTGGCATGTTGTACATTCTCTACAAGATTCGTACCACACCTCCCACCTATACTCCCCATAGCGATTCTTCCGCTGCCCCACGTGCAGATGTTGACCACGTTCTTGGCAACAGTCATTCGGCGCCACCTACAGACGGCGAACATATTGCTGAGGAGGATGCTCCTTCGTCTCCGCTCACTACTCCGCCGGTACATGAAGAGCCTAGTGGTCAAATGGATCAAATGGATCCTCCGGCACCCCGAGGCACAACCGGTATCGACGCTCCGGTGACTCCGCTCACAGATGACGGTGATGATATCCCCGAAGGCAGTCGCTCTTCACCTGAAGCCTTGGATGTTCCGTCCCAGGGTGAGCAGTTCGTTGTGGTGTTAATCTGGCATTGATAAGGTCGCTTGTAGACAGAGGAGGAACCACCACTCGGAGGCTCTCTGTGCAACTGTTCTCGAACAGCAGCGACTTCTCTATCGCAGGAGTGACGTTCAACAACGTAGCAGGAAATATGATTATCAACAATCCAGACCATGCGGATCGTACGCTTTTTGTCGCCCTCCTTACACTTGACTGAATACCTTTTATTCACCGACCAATTTAGTGCAACGCATGTTCTCCGAAGCGACCGAGGCCATGTTTCGACAGTATCTGCGGGACCTCCCACCTAGTGTTGGCCACAGCAGTAAGAACGCAATGGTAATCACCGATGCTCTGGGAGGAACCGCTACCTTCTCCTGGGACATTGTTTCAACCTACGAAGTGCGTGCTATCTCTGTTAAATAAGTGGTATGTGTTTTGACGATAAAAAGGACTTGCAAAAAACGATGACAACATATTTCTACGGGAAAGTCGGGGAACAACGTGTCAAGGATAGGCGCTATTCCATCGCACGGGCAAATGATGGAGTCGTTATTGATCCTCGGAATTGGGAGAAGGATTGGAAGGATATCAGGGAGTCAGGTGAGCAGCTGGTAATGAGCATGCAAGTTGACATAGTGTGGGTCGAAAAAGCCGAAGAGAGATGCCCAAAATGTGGAGATACCAGACTTGGCGTGTATCATGACAAGGGCTGGCTAGTCTGGTGTGTTACACGCTTAAAGATATTGGGACATTGCTGACGTCAGGAGTGCAGTCGACGATGCGAGAACTGCTTCACGTCAGCAAGCAAACGAGTCAGGATTAAGAATCCTCCTGAGCACAAGGGGTTGGAGGACATAGCGAAATTTCGTCATTTAGAGAAGCGTCTTGTTCAGGTGCGTTACTGCAATGTATTAAGTGCTGAGCAATATGTAAATTTGTTGTTTATGGCTGCTTGGGTCATCAACTGGTGAACCACACAAACACATTGCTGAACACTAACAGGTGCGTCCAATTTTGTGTTATAGGCTGGATGAAAATGATTCCAGTTCTGAACCGATGTCTACTGCTGTCTAGAGAGTGAGTCGCTTTGATGCTCGCTGATCGATGCCGACCCCTCACAAATCAATGTCTGCCGTTGTCCAGTTCGTGAGTCGCTTTGATGCTCGCTGATTGATGCTGACCCCTCACAAATCAATNGTNCTGCCGGTTGTCCAGTTCGTGAGTCGCTTTGATGGTGTAAACACCGGCCGCTACATATACTTGACCCTGCAAATACTCGCAACATCGGCGGCCTCTGCGTCTACTGGGCTTTTTTACACTCAGAGTCACCAAGGGCCTCTTCGTTTACAAAACCAAAAGTCAATTGCAAAATGATGCGGCTGCTCCGTATATTCTCACAAAAAACCCGGCAGCCTGATGGTCTACACCCCTTCCGAGCTGAGGGCCGCCCTTTGATGCTACCGGGATTTTGGCCGTTTAGTGGCTACTGCACCTGGGAGAACCCCGGAGGCCCATCTGTCAGACACATACAAGACAAGCCCGGCAGCCGCTGTGTAATATAAAGGGTTCTCATTTCCTGCAGCCCCTGGGGCTAGACTGTTAAACATGGGATTTAAGCAATGTGGGCTGGTATGTATAGTATGGGTGTATGGGACTGCCATATGTGAATATGGTTTGGGTTATTGCATGTGTTCAGCAGCTCTACTGTCAATATGCTCTAGATTATTGGGTGTGGTCAGCAGCTGCACTGTTAACATAGCCTGGTTTTTTGGATGTGCAGCGCAGCAGCAGCTCTTATTTGAATTTACCCTTTGCAAATTGCCTAGAGGCCTGCCTGTTAAGCACATACACTCAAACCCCAGCAGCTGCAGTGTTAATCAAAGGGGTTTCATTCACTGCAGCCCTTAGGGCTAGACTGTTAAATACCTGGTTTAAGCAATGGGGGCTGGTGTGTATAGTATGGGTTCAACAGACTATATGCCCTGGGAGTCGGACCTCCATCAATAGAGCTGTGTATTCTTGGCTTGTTTCCTTGGAACCGCTTTCCAGTTATCTCTCCCCGTGGGGTGACCTTCCTTTCAGAGTATTTCGAGCTCCTTTATCGTGCCGCGCCAGCCATCATGCCGTCTGATGTGCCGGAACCTTGCCGCGCTCTCCCTTTGATGCTTAGGGACTCGTCCCCACTGCTCTAGCACTGAATGTACTCGATTATTGTGAGGCCGCGCGAGAGACAGGGTACCATAAGTGCCTAGGAACCCTTCCCAAATGCCTAGTGGTGAAATCAGGTCTCTCAGCTGCAAGACAGGCCGTTTAATCTGAAGCGGCGCCATCCGGCTAACATACTAGACCCTAATCTCTGGTATGTGGCGGCGCGCCTCTAAGTCGGCAGTCCTCGAGCAGACTCCAACTCTCGTGAACCCAAGAGTAATGTACTCTTATAATTATCCTTCGTGCCGCGCGAGATGTCTTAAGACTAGCAGGGTTTTGTAACATAGAGATTTAATTAGACACGACCGTGTATTGAACTATGCGTGATTATTCAATAAAAGGGTGTTTATTCGCGAAAAAGCGAACACGGTCGTATCAACGCGCGGCGATTCCGAAGTGCTGCTTTTGATTGAGCCCTACCTTACCTTAGTTGACGCCATGCTTAAAGACAGGCGGCTTGACTGAAGCAGCTTCGGAAAGTCATATACCCTTACACGCAACTGTCGGGACTCTCAGGCGGCATTAACAGAGGGTTTGGAGATCAGGCGGCTTCATATTCATCAAGTACAAGTGCTAGAGTGGCTTGAGTGGAACTTTCAAAACGACAAAGTCCACAGTTGATGGTGCAGCTAGAATGTTGAACTCTGATGCGGCTCGAGTCGTGAGTCAAGGGAAATGACCAGACCAATCGTTGGCATTGGGATAACGGAACCAGGGACTCACAATAAGAACACAGAGCATATCCGAGTGGCTTAGGCTTGACTACGAGGGAAGGGGACGTGGAGAAAGGATACCTGTCCACCCTCGATCACCTGTTGGCATCTCACACGACATCACCAAAAAGGAAACAGTGATCTAAATTTGGCCTCTAAGCGCGCGCCTGACTCCCGTGGCTATGGTCTTGGCACGGCCTCTACCAATGCCCAGTTCTATTTTCTCTATCTATCGCTTGGACTCTTTCTATTTGAAAAACTGTGTATCTGTCACATGTATCTTTTGTCTATTTTGACATGGCTCGAGTGCATCATCATTGTATCATTGTTGTTTTATCTTTACTTTGCGTTTATCTGCAAATCTATCAGTTTTTCTGCTCAATATTTCACTTGGTGTGAACCATCTTGTATCTGGAAACTTAGGAACTCGACCAGTCATAAGGCTTGACTACCTTGAGATTTGGAACTCTACTAGGTGTACATCAGGGCACCTTAGTATTTGTGGAAGTTTAACAGGAGAGAACAGGATACCACATATTCTTAATTCACTCTATAACCCCCACTCACTCGCACTTGACTTCATGCAGCCTTACTCTCATGACGCTTCACCTCATACAGCTTAGGTTTTAGGTTGTGTGTGCTGGTTAGGTGAGTTGTGTTTAGAGCTTGGCAGCACCAACCTCATGAACGATTTGATAAAACGCTAGAGACACGGCTCCAATTGACTTTGTGAACTTAAAACTCTCTTGATAAATAACAGAAGGCTCTCGTAGATTCCTGGGCACACAGTCCTGACACAAAATACAAACACTAGCTACCCGCTATAATGATTCTAGGTAAAATAACAAGACTTATATGTGTAGATAGAGTTTGGCAATACTAGAGTGAGACAAATAGATGACAGAGACAAATAAGAAACACAATCACATGAGAGTATAGAAGGCCAAGAGTTGAGTCTCAAACCTCTAGAACGCAGTCCAGGTCCTTTGCGAACCTGTTCTGGACGTGGCTGTTGTCAAGTCCACATGGATACACACCAGAGATTGCTCCCGGAGGGCGAACCATTCTGTTCACAAACCTAATCCAGACAGTTGATCCGAGTTTTGGGTGCTTGGCTCCACCAAGCCATACTGCTTCACTGCTCTGCTGACTCCTACTATCTCTTATCTCTAAGCAACCAGGCTGAATGTCAGATTAATGACAATACCAGTCTTAGTCACGCTTTCCGGGTTCCGATCAGGTTTATGAACTTCGGATGTTCCTCTGAAATCAATCAACTAACACTACTGCCTTCCAAATAAGGTAAGGTGAATGCCTATTGACTTAGCGGATCGACAATCAAGTTCTCAAAGCTGTTGGCTACTTCATGAAGACTTCTGCTTAGCAATGTCAGGGCAAATTCCCTTGTAGTACACATGACTCCCTCCGATATTGTCCCTCACCAGGTCAGGCATATCAGATAGCTTTGATTCTTGTTGTAGTTGTTTCAGATACGTTCATGAGGTCTTCATGAACTTAAAGTACCATTGTTGAACCATTGTACTTGAATTTATCATCTTGTCTGGGGATTCTGCTTAGTTGGTGGTCAAGGAAAACTCCAACTCTATATTTTCCCAACTTCATGAAGATCCTTTCTATTCATAAGTCTATTCACAAAGATTATGAACCAGTCTGCAAATTTTGTGGGGCATTTGCGCAAGTGGCACATCAGCGGTTCTTGTGCAGGAGCAATCCCAGCAATCCAAAGCTGATGTAATAGATTGTGAGTGACATCCACATTAAGAAAATGTTATTTTACTTTTGCTTACACTGCCGTACTGCAGTCAAACCATTTGTTTATACAATCCCAACATACACAGAACTTGACTGGAACTGGAAATCTCAACATTCATAAAAGGCTTGGACCTGTCAGGAAGCGCCCTAACAGAACTGACCTGTCAAAGAAGTTGGTCAATTACCATGGTCATCATGTTTGGAGGTCTGTGTCATAGGACAGCGGTGATGGAGACTGTAAAATGTTGTACCAAACCGTAAATGTAATGAATTCACATGTATCTTACAGTTGCCCAACTGGAAAGCCACGGTCTGAGGCAAAATCTGGGCTCAACCAATTTGGATTTTGGGTGGGGCATTTACAGTAGCAAAGGTACCTTTAGATACCCTTTTTTGATGGGTAGAAAGGACCTAAGAGGTCAACACATGACCACAAAATGTTATCCCTGAAGTGCACTTGCACATCAGAGACCCAGTTTGGCTCAGCCTATAGCTTGAGGCCCCAAGCTTGCAAATCACTATTAAAAGTAGCATGAAACCTGTGCATGGCAAGGATCAGCTGCTACTCACAGGTTAATGTTTGGATGTTGATATAAGTTCTGATTTGGGACTGACTACAAGCACAAAACTAAATGACTATTTCAAATAGCATAGATGGGCATAGAAAGGAATTTAATGAACAGTAAAATGAGAAATATCAAGAAGATGAACTTGTCCATTGGCAAGGCCTACTGCAGCTAAAGTGAAGGCAGAATTGAAAGAAACTGATGGGAGAGTCCAGTTTGAAGGAAAAAAGCAAAGTGGAGTAGTGGATAATTGCACAAAAGGAGTGGTAAGAGAAACAGAGTATAGTCCAGAAGGAGAGGTGGTACTACTGTACATGTAGAAATGCAAAGATGTTGTGAAGCTAACACCAAAAGGAGAATTGTAACCCACAGTTTCCAAAAGTGTGTGCAACTGGGTGTCCCACAAGCGCACTGTGTTGTCATCAGATGCAGAGGCCAGGCTCTCTCCATCAGGTGAAAAGGCAACATGGTTTACTGCAGAAGAATGTCCTTCCAGAGTTGCAAGAGCAGCCCCTGTCTGGCTGTCCCACAGGCGAACTGTCTTGTCACAGGATGCAGAGGCCAGGCTCTGTCCATCANGGTGAAAAGGCAACATGGTTTGCTGCCATCAGAATGTCCTTGCCAGRGTTGGCAAGAGCAGCCCTGTYTGGCTGTCCCACAAGCSCACTGTGTTGTCAKMAGATSCAGAGGCCAGCCTCTGTCCATYRGGTGAAAAGGCAACATGGTATACTGCATCAGAATGTCCTTCCAGAGTTGCAAGAGCAGCCCCTGTCTGGCTGTCCCACAGACGCACTGTCTTGTCATTGGATGCAGAGGCCAGGCTCTGTCCATCAGGTGAAATGGCAACACAGTTCACCTGACTTTGGTGGCCATGCAAGACTGCAAGCTCTAGTGGCCATGACTGAACATTGCTAGTCACAACTTTTACCCCTTCAACAGCCTTTGCATACCAATTATACATGCTTGATAACCTAGGCACCAATGGGATGCATGACCAATACACATGCAGTGGTGAATATTTGATGATATTGGCATTAAGCAAGATAAATCTTTGCCCATCTCCTAACATCTTTTGAACTTCTGCCACATCATTGGCTCCATTGCCTTTCTATAATAACAATTAACACCATCCATTCAAAAATGCTTTCAGTTTACTTACCAAGATGGTCAAAGCTGTGTGCATGATTGAGAATGCAGTATCCAACTGTCCAAGATATGCCAAGGCCTCAAACCAGTGTATTAGATGAACAGCAGTAAACCTTTGAAGCAGCTGCTCAGTTTCTTTGTCAAAGGACTTGAGCTTACTTCTGGCAAAATGGGCTGCCCAGTTACAGACAGCATACTTCAGCTCTTCAGTTAGCTTTTCTTTATTGAGCTCTGGCAAATTGGCAAGCTCCTTGTACTGATCTGCAGCAGACACTTGGCAGATATTGAAGCATAGCTGTTGATTCATAGTTCTCAAACAGCATTTGCCCAACTGCAAATGGTATTTGGACTCCTCAATCCAGAACTCCTGAGGACAGACATCAGCATTGGTGATAAAGTCAGGGAATGACTTGTGATGAATTTTGTATGTTGGATTGGGCCCATCATCAAAAGGTGCCAAAACTGAGTGCATGTTTCTTAACATAGGCCCCAAATCTGGTGATTCTAGCTGCAGAAGCCTTTCCAGTGCTTTGATAGAGATTGGGTACTGAAGAATAATGGTAGTGCCAACAGCAGTTTTGAAATTAGCAAGCCACAAGTCCCAATTTTTGGATGGCCTGAGAATGCCTGTAGGTGTGGCAATCTCTAGAACCTTCTGATAGAGCTTGACCATTCCTTGTTTTGGCTCCAAATTCAAAATGCTAGCCAACATGTTTACTGGACCTAGTCCTTCATAGCTTAAGATAAGCTTGATAGCAGTAGAGGCAAAGATAAACAACTTGTCAGATACCCTAACAAGTTGTTCTTGCTGATCCTTTGTAGGTGACCAACAGTCCCATTCTGTGCCCTCAAACACTTTTTGAATGTTTGAAACAGACAGGTAGTAACCCAGATATAGGCGGATGTCTGAGTCTACAATCACTGCTTCAATCTCTTGAAGATGAAAGCAATCAGCCAAAGCAGTACTTTGGTATTTGATCCTGAGCACCAGTTGTGGCCTAGTGGTAAGAAAGACCTTGACATTGGGTAATTTGGAAATAGAGCCAATGATCAGGGATAGAATATCTGAGGCATCTGGTTGTGCACACTCATCCAGAGCATCAAAGACAAACACAAGAGGTGTTGCTCTTTGCTTAAGCATGCCAGAAAGAGGTTCAGCCACAAGCACAGAGAACTGCTGTGCCATGATCTTGTGCAAGCTTTCAGGATGATCATCAATGGCAGCAGCAATAACTCTCCCATAGGATGCATCACAGCAAGCAAGCTGATAAGCAATAGTATGCACAAAGTCAGCAGCTTGCTGTCGATCAGCATGGTCCCGAGAGAAGAAGAAGGTAGCCCCAAGAGAATTGATAGCAGCAGCATGCTGGGCCACTGTCTTGGCCACAGTAGATTTTCCAATCCCAGCAATACCATCAAGAACATAGATGGGTTTGCTAGTTTCCTGTTCTTCCAAAGCAGTATTGCTCATCCAGCGGCCAATGCCAGCCAGGAGCTTCACCCGAGTGCCTTGAAAGCATGGATTGACCTTTGCCAGCTCCTGTGAGTCATAGGCTGCACCAGGGACATGCTTCAGTTTATCCAGGGAGGCAGACTATCACAATTGATCATGATTGTCAGTACAAATCAGTGGAAGAGTCGGCCAAAATACATACTTTGAAATGGTTGTCCGTAGTAGTACACAGTTTCACCATCCAGCCTTCTTGATCTTTGACTGTCTTGTGAATGTCACTCAGGACAAGTGTGTGGTTTTTGACTGTCTGGAGAACATCACTCAGGACAAGGGCACCTGCAATGAGATTCTCAATCTAAATCAAGACATTGCCATTAGCGACCACAATTTGAAGAGTAGAAATGCATTTACCCAGAAGCATTGCAAGATCTGATCCATTTTCTCGTTGGCTTCCTTGACGACGTCAGAGTTATCCTCCGCCATCACATACGCAGCCATTCCTGTTGAATATTCCACCACCGTAGCCAGGAGTGTATCGTGTACCCCCCTAGCATTAACTTCAGTCAGACAGACCCCGAAGTTGACACAAAATTAGACATACTTGACGAGGCGGCCAATACTCTCTTTCAGTTCAGCCGACAGTAACCTCTCATCTCGCCCTTTGATCGCATTCACCATACTCTCGTTGAGGAGGTCGCAACGTGCCTTCAGCTCCTCCATATCTTCCTTGTTCGATTTCGCTTGCTACACTTTGTTAGTGAGGGGTATGGGTTGAAAGGCAGACTAACGTACCTCGAAGATGTCGATAATCTTCAAAAGTGCCTGAGCGGGGCCTTTGAAAGGATCCGGGATGAAAGGAACAGCTCCCGAGAGTGTCATTTTCAAACCCCTCGCAACAACGGCCCAGGTTTTGCCAGAGGAGGCCGTGGTGGATTCGCCAGTGGAGGCGGCCGTGGTAGAAGCTTCCGAGGTCCCATGACTTTCCGTTCCCTTTTCCTTCAGCCCGAGCTTAAGCTTGAACTTGTCGATCTTCTTCTCCGCCTTTGCCAAAAACCGGCGGGTCCTGCTCGGAGGTCCACTCACACCAGCATCGACGGGCGTCGCAGCGCCAGACGGAATTCGGGTAATATGCTCCGAATTGCCGGCGGTGTTGCCTCCGTGCGTTTCCGTAGCTTCAGACATTATGTTTGCTGGATCAGAAAGTTGAGTTGAATCGCGAGTTCGCAGTGGATGGTAAGTCCAAGTGATAGTAGCGGTTCAAGGAGAAGAAGAATCGTAAGAGGCAATCGATGATCATCTCAATGCTGTGCGCGGGAGCCTGCTCCGAACCTCGTGACCTGGGCGCTTACCTCGGGATTTGTGCCGGAGATTCAGGCGAAAGAGAACAGGAAGTTCATCCGGCACAAGGACATCGAAATATGTGACAATATGGCCGGTATGAATACACACATCTAGTGACTGAAGGGGCCGTCGACGAAAATTGCACGGCGGATACCCTCTACCATCCAGAAGGAACGGAAGAATTGTCCATAAAGATCCCTGCTCGCAAACACCCTCCACAACGAGCACCTGTCTGCACCGCCGTAGCAGTTCGAGTTAGCCTGAGAGGAAGAATAGAAAATGATCACCCAGTTAGTAACGGGGTCAAGATAGCCGACAAGGACGACGTACGGGTGGGGTTGCAAGACTGCAGAGCCAAAGAGTTGAAGGAATGTAAGCGTAGATAGACGATGTCGACCATCGAGATTGGTGAGTGCCGGAGGGGAGACGCCGTACTAGCCCACAAGAGTAACGTACGTGTCAGCCCAGATCTCACCTAACGGAAGACGAGTCAGCATCGGTGTGCCAGTCAACCGACTGCTCAATACAAGGTTCGACATACGGTGGAACGGCAGTCAGCCTAGCAGCGGAGTAATGCCTAGTCCTGATACCAGTGAGGATGTTTGGTGACGTAGTCGGCAGGGACGTTGTCCTGGATGGCCGCGCTCATCTGCGAAGGGTCACATGAACGTCAACAAAGAAATAGAGGGAGAATCGAGCGTAACAACTCACTCGGTCAAACCATCAGATACCCTCACCAATTCCGCGGGTTTCAGTGCCCTGCAAGCACCAATCGCGACCGGTACCTTCATTAATCATTCGGGTGGTTATACCGTAGGTCATTTCGTGGACGATGATATCGTTGCTCAACAATCCATCGCGATTGGTCTGCGCACACCATCGCGATCAGCGCCAATAAGGATGAACGCGGAGGCAAGCTACTCACGGGGCCATTTTGGACGCTCATCTTGCGCTCATCTACACCACTATCGTTCCCACTTCCATCCTTTCCAAAGTCTGGAAGTTGTACGCAGCCTCGGTAAATCCATATCGGCAAGCAGTATCGTGGACTGAGTTAATGCCGTAGATCAGTAGTTGAAGGTGCTTGGGGCACATTGTAGGTATAATCGAGGACAAGGCTAGAGGCGGACTGCGAGGTGATGCTTTGACGAGGGCAAGGGGATATAGGGTACTACGGAGCTGGTCAGACGCTGAGGCAGGGGAGGGGGAATCACCGGTGGCTAGATAGAGACCAACAATTCGAGAAAAGGTGGCATCGTTTTTCAATAATGTCCAGCAGGTCGAGTCAGTGTGCTAGACGGTTTGAATGTAACAAACGAAAAGAGGACGGGGGCTGCAATGGTGGTGGTATCAAGAAAGGACGGGACCGTGGGATCGTGGTCTCTCTTCGCACTCTTTGCTGAATTCTGGCTCCATGGCCAACTCTCTCCGGATCCTCGTCATTTGGATATCGCTGCCTTCCCGAAAGCATCTCTAAGCACTCGCAGAGGAAATCGTTGAACGTTGTCGGAAGGGATTGCAAACGGTACGAGTGTCCATAGGCATTCCTTCGATCCTCACTCAACTTTGTCCTTGCACTGTTGCAGATGCGATCCGGGTCCTTTACTCTGGTGGCCTCAAACATCGCTCACCACTCATCAAGTTGCCCCTCCTCAGCAGCTAGCGACCTCCCTTCCCTGGCGTCACCGCTGCTGCCCACGCGGATATGTCGCCTCACTCCCTAACACCCACCGGAGAGCCTAGCTGGCCTCACCAGCGTCACCTTTCCTCCAATCTAGATTCCTTCCCGCTTTTCTCTTGAGACATGGCGGCGTTGGCCGGCGTACTCTGGATATTGACGAAACCTCGTCTGCCCGCTCACCTATTTCAACTTGGAATAACCGGCGTTCTTGACCCGGATGTCGGGGAACCGGTCTCCCTTCAATCTGCACCAAGAAGTCCCACCATTCTACAATGCAACTCGAAAATGACGGTACGGTTCCGATGGATCCCCACGGGAACCTATCCATCCTCAGCGATCGCGGTCTTTCCAGCTCGTTTTCACCATCGTCATCTCGCCCAGTTCACACAACATTTCCCGACGGGTTTCCTCTAGTACCTTCCAGTCGACTCAACTCCAACGTTCTACGGCCCAGCGCTTTGATGCGGTGTCGAGCTCAGGTTTAACGGGCCCAATTCTGCCATTTTGCCAGGGAGATCGAGCACCCCTCCTAGCCACTCAGCAACACGAACCCCGTCGCACGACGATATCCGGCAGGCAATCACAACCCCTTCGACAACTGCTCAAACCTGTCAAAGGCAGACGAACGGCCTCGAGGACGAGTGCTAGGGTAATCAACGATGCGTGTTCCAGAGGTGGATAATGAATCTTTCAAGGCCTCTACCAGTACCGATAATGAGTGCTCACTGAAACGCCGCCGGTAAGTCTATCTACCTCTGACCCTGTAATTCCGTTTTCGACATCCACACCACAGGTTCCCTGCCCCTGACAAGCCTCACGGTCAGTGTGTCGGTCACCAATGGCACCCTCCAAGACAAAACAGATTGAAGCCCAACATCGACCTCTCCCTGCGATCATCCCATGCAATACAGAAGTGTACCGTCATCAACTGAACTGGGGCGACCTGCTCAAGAGCCCGGTCAAGCGTGCTCTCATTCTACAGATTCAGGGCCATGCCTTCGAAAATGTACCCGCACCCGTACCGGCGGTGCGGCTTCCTCGACCGTCCTCCTCTTCCCTTTGCGTCGAGTGATCATGAGGGCGAGATAAAAACCCAGATCGTGCTGGCCGGCAGCGGGACACCCGAGATGCGAGAGATGGGTGCGGACCTGTTTAAGACAACGACTTTGCAACATTTACGGGTTCGGGAGGTCAGCGTGAAGCCTTGCTTCTCGTCGACTATTGGGATACCGCTCGGGTTCCACGGGATTAATCAGGACACCTCGACCTCGGCCACTTCAATTCCTTCCTATACTACAAATCACGACTCTCTCTTCGATATAAATTGCCAGCCTCCGGGCACCCCCCAAGCAAGGGAGACCATCGTCGACGAATACCACGTTCAGGACGTTATACACGCTGTCATTCCACTCGCACCTGCTTCACACCGACCCGTTCGACGGTCCCATTCCCGTGCAAGGAGCGTAACTCAGATGATGCCCACCACCCCATCCTGCTCCCTTTGACCATCCTTCTCTGATAAATCCCTCCTCGACGCTTCGAATGCTACCCTCGGATGAACCACGCGATCGGCTCAAAGAGAATTTCCAACATCATTCCTCTTTACCCTCCCATGCTCGGAATACGACTCGTATGTGCTTCCACAGCCCTGGGACGACGATTCGAGGTCACCAGGCTTCGTATCAGACCGTTGGGGGCAGCTGCTGGTCGTCTCAGGGTCATGGCCACAATCATTCGTCCTGTAACCAAGCACCTTCAATAATGCGGATTTTAGATCTTCTCGACCCCTCCCATCGCCTCCTTCATTGCCCCTTTCACCTTCCTCTCCCTTCATCTCTACAAACTCTGAATTGGCCTCTTCGTATTCAGAGAGCGAGGTCGATACCTGGGTTAGCGTCGTCGGCAGCAGCAGCTCGAGTAGAGTGCTCAGGACGCCGGTCAGTGAGCTTGGGGACTCGCCTGGTGGGTTCGGACCCGCACGGTTGATGTCGCTGCCGCCTTCCGCCTGTTATGTGACCGAGGATGAATTCCTCGGAGGCTTCTTTGAGGTCTCCCAGGATGATGATGGCAGCGAGTAGTCCGGTGAGGCGAGCTGGGATGTCACTGCCTGGTCCGGTGGTGGCTGTAGAGGGTCCAGATCTGGGGGCGGGCAGCACCCCAGTGGCGTGCGAGGCCTCGTTCAATCGTCCACCCGTTTTTTTGCTCGGATCGTTGGCCCGTTGATCGACTTTTTTTCTTTCTTCTTCTCTACTCTTCTGTACTCGGATTTCTCTTTTCTTTTCCCTCTCTCTCTTCCTCCCTCTTTCATTTTCAACTGTCTATCTAGATATCTTCTTTGAACTCGCTCCCTCTTCTTGTTTCAAATATGGAATGCACTATAATGTTTTATATCCCTCATTTCTCTGCCAACTGCCACTTGGACGTATGAAACGTTCAAGAACAAGGAAGACGACAAACTCGGCAGATTTCTTGTTCCGGGTTCATCTGCTGCTAAGCGCCAGATTCCTTCGCCACACCACCCATGTTTTCATCGACGAGTCGCCGGCCAGCGAATCACCAAGGAACAACTACGTCGAAAGGATACATGCTTCGAAGAATTGAGCATCCTCAAAGCTATACATCGAGACGGTCTAGTGTCGGGGAACTGCGATACCTCACGCCGGGTTTGACGGAACGGAGGGGACAGTCACTTCGGGGATTAGTAGCAGCGGGTCGGCGTCTACGATCGTGCCGACTGCAATCGCGACAAATATGACATCGACGTTGACAACAATGTCGCATGTCCCGGTCAATTCCGGGATGGAGAGTCAGTACTCAGTGCGAATGTCGTAGTTGCAGCAGGGGCGGGTTCCATCGTGGTCGAACTCGAACCAGGTTTTCTCAGTGGATCACATCTCAGAGAAGCTCCTTGTGGAAGATACCGTCATCATTTCATTCCAGCTTGGGGGTCTGAGATCAGCCAACACAGAAGAAGATCCAACAGGCAAGTACGGTTGGCGTACCTTCAACATCTCCGAAACAATGTTCACAGTCCCTGGCCGCTCGATCGAAGCAATCAATCCATTTATTGCTTTGTTACCTTCAGACCCCTCAAAGGTGTTCTATCTAATTGATAGCACATTCTTTACGGTGTTTGCAGCAAGTATGTATGGGAGGTCCTCATTGCAGAATCTCAAGTCTATTCCAAAAATTCAGCCGAGCAATCAGTTCCCATACTAAGAAGCGTTAGGTGCGCAGTTTATTTTCATACTCACTTTCATAACAGATCCAAGTTCTCAACTTCCATAGGGAAATCATGCTTTTTATGTGAAGATGAGCGCGCATTCCAGGATCTTGGATCCGGGGGCAAGATCCAATACAAATACTGCAGTTGTTTTCTTGTATTGTACATCACTAGAGTATGATACAATACACTCTCATTCCTTTCTTGATCTGTAGATCCCTGACTCTGCCGCTCACAACAAAGATGTTGATGCAGAAGGAAATGTGCAGCCAACAGTGATCCTCCAAATCCTGCCATCTCTGAGCCCAGATAAAAAAATGAATGTGTGTGAACACTAGCACTTCCCAAGCCCCTCTTGCAGCTTTTAAATGTTCCTCTCAATACATGTCACAGAGTTGTTGGATAGTACCAAATTTAATTTCACCCATGTTTCTTTGTTGAGGATCATTAGTCCTTGCTGACATTGAAAATGCATGCTCAATGAGAGTGCTAGAGGCTGGAATTGCAAGGTATATCCTGCACAATACATTGTAGCACAGAGTATTCACTGCTTTTATGCTTCCAGAATTGGTGGTATGAACACATAAACAGCACCTTAAAAGTCACAAAACAAATAGATTGCAAATGCAAAATAACACAAATAAAACAGCAGTAATTGTCTAAAAGAAAACTATGCTATGAGAGTCCATTGTATATATACTAACTAGAGCTGCGCAATCACCAGAGCTTGGTAAATAGGTGTACACAAGAGTTATAAATAATAAGAGTCCAGGCCCCAGCTAGGGAGAGAGAGATAGATAAAAAGAGACAGAAAATAGAGAGAAAAAGAGGGTATTGGATATGCTAAGGTGCCACCATGCCACTTCCATGCTCGCGCCATGACTATTAATAGATATGAGTTGCCTTTTGAGGTTGCCAAGATGATGCCAAAGTGATTGAGGGTTGTCGGTCTATGGTTATACCAACCGCCGCCTTGGTGTGCTTGTTGCTCAAGCCATGTGAGGAGGGATTGGACCTCTGTCAATAGAGTCGTGTATTCTTGGCCANTTTCCTTGGAACTGCTTTCTGGGTATCTCTCCCTCGTTGTATGACCTTCCTTTCAGAGTATTTTGAGCTCCTTTCCTGTGCCGCGCCAGCCATCATGCCGTCTGATGTGCCGGAACTTTGCTGCGCCTCTACTTTGATGCTTAGGGACTCGCCCCCACTGCTCTAGCACTGAATAAACTCGATTAATGTGAGGCCGTGCGAGAGACAGGGTACCATAAGTGCCTAGGAACCCTTCCAAAATGCCTAGTGGTGAAATCAGGCCTTTCAGCTGCAAGACAGGCCGTTTGATCTGAAGCGGCGCCATCCGGCTAACATACTAAACCCTAGTCTCTGGTATGTGGCGGTGCGCCTCTAAGTTGGCAGTCCTTGAGCAGACTCCAACTCTCGTGAACCCAAGAGTAGTGTACTCTTATAATTATCCTTTGTACCGCGCGAGGTATCTTAAGACTAGCAGGGTTTAATAACATAGAGATTTGATTATACATGACCGTGTATTGAATTATGAACATTTATTCAATAAAAGAATGTTTATTCGCGAAAAAGCGAACACGGTCATATAACCGGCGAGAGTAATCCAACGATCCCTCGTTCGCTGGTGGTGCAGAACACAGAGCAGCACGTTTAATAGAAGCGAAAAAAGGCGGAGCGTGCTGAAGACGTCCTTAGTGACGAACCACCGTGATGACTTATCCCATCGAGTGCCTCAGAAAAGCAGCTGCAAAAGAGCTGATTCAGGCACTAGGGAAGAGGTATGTATGTGAATGCTCATGAGGATGGAAGGGGGAGACTTTGTCAGAGATGTAGATGGGAGACAATAGGAGACAATCAGGTATAAGACGCAATCGGATATAAGACGTGCTCATTGCTTGGGCTCGCTGTGTAAGGGTGTAAGGATGTGCGCTATGTAAGGATATGCGCTAATGCTTGGCTGCGTGACCCAGAGCAAACAAGCTTTTAGCGCCTATATAGCCACAGCCCTAGATTTCCGCGGGGAAGCCCCTGTCTTGGAGAGGGGCTTTCATTTAGTTTTTTTTTTTTTTTGCTGTGAAATGTCTTGGTCAACACCTTCGAAAAATAGTTTGAGCACTGTATAATGCTGTAGCTGATTTAACATTTGAAGGGTATCTGGAGTGCAGTAAGTAACTTCGGCTCACTCGATCAGCGAAGCTTGTCACACCATTTCTCAATTACTCTGAGTCTCCCTCCGGAGAAGCCGGCTACGTTAGAGCCATTAGTACGTATTGTTTATTCTGACTGCGGCCTGGTCTCTGTATCGTCCAAGCCGATCTTTAACTAGAGGCGGGAATTGGCGTGGCGACGGCGCTACCATTGATAACAAGTTGGCTGTGTCTATTGTACGAATTAAAACAGCACGACCGCCACCTGATGCGACGACCTGTAGCATTCAAGCTGCGTCTTTCCGATTAACTCTGGGCCATGAGTGTTATTGTGGAAGCTCTGATCAGGGGGCTTCGCGATATCTAGCCTCCAACTTTCTCTTTGACGTTGACAAAGTGTGTGATTGGCAAACGAAAATTTGGAATGTATTAATACCTGCAAAGCCGAAAGGCTGATCTATGTAATCTACGGAAACATATCCTTGATTCATAGTTCAGCCAGCACTGGTACAACAAGTGAAGAAACCTAAAAACGTAAACCCTCATGTTTGCCGCATGGAGTGCGGCCTGCTACCCAAGTTTATGCAAATTGAGCTTGGTTTCCTTCTAAATCTCAAATTTGGAGCCAAAAACCTCAAAGGAAGGACCCTGCCCTGACGGGATGCGTTTAGGTGACAGACAAATGCACATACAGCACAAACTGTAGCTAAACAATTGTTGATACAGCATACGTAACCAACCAAACCGTAGCCAAACAATTGTAGATACAGCATACGTAACCAAACAACTAGGGTCATCGAACAACCAACGATGGAAAATGGTGAGCTCGGAGATCTCGGGCTGGGTCACTGATCCCTCCCTCGGGTACAAGGCCGACCGAAGTGAGAACTTCATGCTTCAGGGGTCGGTAGCCTCCTTGTGAGTCATTTAGCTTGCACAGCTCACCGTGTGCAAACTTCATGACAACAGCGTTTGCCCTACGTGTAGTGCTGATGTTGGAATGCAACATGAAAAAAGGAATATGAAAAAGAGAGAAAATCTTGAATAGGAGAGGATCTTGAGAGTGCATATTTTGGGGACAAACAGCCAGCTTTTTTGAGGAAAGCCATCGGGAACACAAACAGTGGACGCTTTCATCGAAGGCGCAACATCAAAGGCACGCTTTCTAGGAGGGAGGGGAAGGAGTAGGAAGAGTCTTTGGTGGGACACCCGGCATATTCATTGTGGGCATCTCGTCGTCTTCAGTTCGGCGTCGACCAGTCTGTGACCCGGCTCTCAAAATAAGACTAGTGTTGTCATGGAGGCGGTAGAGCCCTGGAGGTCGAACAAGGGGAGTGTCAGTCGAGGGTAAGTGAGGTTGAGATGAAGAAGACGTACGAGATGGACATTGAAAGTTATGTTGAAAGTTAAAGTTGTCGAATTGTCCCGATGGACATTGTGGGCATTCAAAAACTCTGCATTGCCCACGGAGAAATCACTTGCCCCGGACATAGCTGTATAGTCAGGGTAACATCAGCCTTCCAGGCTCAGTCAGGGGAACACAGAAAGATCGGGATGTAGCCCTTCGAGCTAAAGCAGGCCAAGCCAAAATGCAGTTAAGTCTCACCTTCGAACTGAGGAGCAGACGGCTGCCTTTGGCGAGCCCGTTGATGTGCCCGAGAGCGTCGACGCCCTGACGGCATCTTGACTAGCCGTCGGGGGCGCCCGAACGAAGTCGAACGCAAATGGAGAGGTAAAGGACGTGGATGGGGAAGGGAAAGAAGTTGGGTGTCTTGTCTGTTTTATATATCTTGGAGGCACGAGGCAAACTTCTGCTCTGACGTGCTCTGCCCCATGACTTGTCCTTTTTAAGCTAACATAGGTCAGGAGACGCTGTAAGCCATCGTGCTGGTGCTGAGCGCTGGACTTCTACTGCGGTGGAGTTCACCGCTATTGATTCGGATGGCGGTGTCGCAGTTCACTCTTTTTTTAAACCTTACTGAAACGGGCGACTCTCTCCCAGCTCATTATCTAAGCGAGACTTTGATCGCGAACGCGTCGCGTGACGGATGGAGACACGTGGCGTGACACGACCCAAACACGGCGTCACGTCGTCCGCTGCTCTGCTTGGTTCGCCATGTCGTCGACACCGCAGGGCTCCCGCTTTCGAACCTCGACCCCAGTCCGGGCGATCACCTCGACTCTGGTCAATCGCTCGTCGCCCTCGCTGCCTCCAGCCACGCAAACCTACGAGCCCCTCGTCAAATCCGTCCTACGATACCGCCTCTCTCGTGTTTTTGTGAAAGCGGCACTGCTATGCTGGGCCGTCAATACCGTATGGGCAGTATGGTATCTCGGAGGTCTAGGTGAATTAGGATTTGGAGGTATCCTCGTCACCCCATTCAAGTTCACGACCCTCCTCGGAGCCTTGACGTTCTGGATCTCCACAGTCACCCCGGTGATCGTCCTCCGCAAAATCTTCCTTACACCGACCCGGACATCGTCCTCTTCGCCCAAAACGACCATGGCCTCTGCCCTGACGAAGAGGAGTACACAACCGGCGTTGGTGGCGTACGCTCTGTCCAGCGTGGCGGTCGCCTTCCTGCATGTGTACGTGCAAACGAGGGAGGAGAAATTGACCGTGTTCGTCAAGTCCAAGAAACACCCACAGTACCTCAACGGGAGGTTCCTCTTCCTCGTCATCTCCCAGCTCGTCGCCTCCTCAGCACTCCTCTTCCGCAACCTCCTCAAGGACAGGTTCGCCTTCCGTTGGGTGGGGATGTCGTCGCAGTCGCCCTCGCCTTTCCTCCAGGTCCTCACATCCTTCTTCGTCTCCGTCGTATCCATCTCCGCCTCCCTCCCCCTCGCATGTGTGGTGTTCGGTCTCGGGCGGATGGTCGTCCTACCCTCACTTTACCA
>SDEE01000064.1:0-89377 GCA_004126415.1 Candolleomyces aberdarensis
CTAACCTACAAGGTACACAATCCATCCATAATGAACCTAATAATCCACGGTCCATAGCCATTATCCATAACGTCTCACGATCACAGTCAGGCCCTGCCCAACCCCTCAAAGAATCCTACTCTCTGTCGGATATCAGGGCAAATGGCCAAGCGGACCTTCTCCCCGTCCTTCACAACATGCCTGCCCGAGCTCTCCAACCACATTCCAAATCCAGCCTTACTGCTGTGGTAAAACCGTGCCTTGATCAACTTGGCCAAAGTGTCTCGTTGAATCGACCACTTGAGCTTGTGCACAGTCGCCAAGAGCGAACGAGCGATATTCGGAGAAGAGCATTCGACGTCAGGAAGGACATGCGACGAGAATAGAAGCTTGAGCGGGCTTCCACCGGCGGTATGATCAACGCGTCTTCTCAGTTGGAGTGACAGAACATGACCTGCATGCCTACGGAACAGAGTCAAGCTGTTCTCGTATTGACGGACAGACTGTTAAAATGTCTTGGTGAGTACTACACGCGTCTCTGAGAGCAGGGGAAGACGTACGATGGTTGAGTATAGATAGTTGCCATTCCGCCAGCGTCTCTCAACCCCGAGCCCTCGGATTACACCTCGGTGTACCAGGTCGCCTACTGTAGGCCGCAATGCGTCACCCTGGGGACCCTTTCCAAAGAGACCATGGTTGACTCTGGATGGAGAAACAACCTTGAGCCTCTGCCGGTGCAAGACTGGGTCAGAGGTGAGATCGGCGAGTTTCTGCGAGGCCCTCGCCAGAGATTCCAGCTCTGGGATATCTAGGAACGAAACTGGGAGTGATTGAGTCCCTCAAGAAGAATAGCAGTAGATAGATAATTACAGATATAGAGGAGAATTTCCGAGGGTATACCTAGAAGATGGACAGTCATAGGATGGGATGCGCGAGGGTGAACAAGGCAACCGCAGTAACCAACCGACCGCGGTGGGCCAAATAGGGGCTTCTCACGTTGCTCCACCCGAACCCACGTGGGCCACACCCAATTTGGAATGTCAGGCGACAAACTCGGCAAGGCAAAAGATTCAATCACAGCATCCAAAGGGGTTGCAAGTACACAGATCTACAATACAGGCATCAATGGGCATGGGGCAGCTTCTTCAAAACAGAAAACAACATAAACTGACGAAGCAAATAGAGAGCAAAGAAAGTAATCCTGAAGAAAGAAACTCCGACTTCTTGCAACCTCAACAGAGGCCGCGTAAACCTAAGATGCTGCTTGCTCAACATCGACGCGAACACCGTTGCGGAATGCTCTCGCGTACGGTACTGCCTGCGTGGCAATGGACTCGTCTTCGCAGGTTGTGTATGCCGGAGCGGGACTCCCCTCATGGCTTTCCTGGTCGGAGAGGGGCTCACCGTCGTCGCCGCCCACTGCAGTGCTGAGGATTTCCAGGTCGACGCCAATACGAATATCGTCCATCTCGATTCCACCATGCTCTACATCTAGTTCAAGATGATCGGGGTGTAAAGTTCCCAACGTCGTCAAGACGACGCCAGAGCTCACAGTACTGACGATTCCGCGGCTACGACCTCCCTTGCTGCGATGGCCTCGAGGAGTGTACGGAGAGCCTTGCTGGGTCCCACTTTTGGTGGTAAATGCAGCAATACCTGTTCCCTCAGAGTGAGATACAGTCTTTGAGCCCCTCTCTCGGAGATCCAGTATCTGACATTATGTTTAAATATTCGTTGCCCGTGAATTCTTCGTGATAAACTTACGAGACGGCAGGCGAGAACAGGGCCTAGCATAACGCTCAAGGGAATATTTATGGCCGAAATGACCTGTCGTGGTCTAGAGGAGATGGGTGACTCAGAACTTCTCCGTCTAGGATCGCGTTTCGAAAGACGTACTGGAGATAGAAAATGCCATTGATCTACAAAATGTTAGATTGAACGGTGAGATGCGGTTAAGACGACGTACCAAGTTTGCGATGGAAATGAGTATGTAATAGAAGACACCTTGCGTGATGGGTTGAGTCAAGCGGAACNAAAATCGAGGGCCTTCGAAGGCAACTAACCTTCGCGCAAGAAGGTTTGGATAAGGCGGCTATTCGGTCCTCCATTCCTCCTTCGAATGTGGAAGGCCTTCCACACAGTCATGAAGGTGACGACAGTATCGAAAAGCAGAGGCGCAACCTGAGTGGTGTTCTTTGAGTCAGGAGTATGAAATATCACAGAGGCTGTACTGACGAAGAAGCCTGTCTCTTGGTGAGTGAAAATACTTCGTAGAATTAAAAGAGATACGTACCCAATAGATGTGCTGAGTGTGGTTTTGACATGGGCAAGCAAGGTCCTTTGTCCTAGAATTGGGTTAGTTGATACTTGCTAGAGCAAGCGCGATACATACGAAGGGTGGCTTAAAGAATGGAAGTACTGTATGAAAGAGTTCAGCGAAGCGAATAGAATAAACTCAAATTGACTCCTTACGCAGCATCTGCGTCGTGTCCACGTACAGCTGGTACGCCACGACCCCGCCCAATGCTGAAAGCAAGAAGCACAGCACATAGACGTTGCGACTGAAGAACGCGTAGGTTCGGATGAGCAGGACAACTGCAAAGGCGGGTTAAATTTAAGGAAGGTACTCGAGTTGAGATGTGAAACGCTTTACATTCAGAGCCGACTTGATTCCACATGGCCAGTGCGACAGGAATCTGAGGGGCGTTCAGCGAGGAAAATGGGTCGACTTTATGGTACCATACCCTGAAGATCCTTTCGCACGTTTCTCGCGAATGGTCCACCACAAAGCAGTAGAGCAGATATGGGACAACGGTGATTACCCAGTATCTAGGTAGACGTAAGTCAACGCGTATACGGAGCGCTGTGAACTCGCAAAGTCGTACCTGCAGAAAAGATACGCCAATTTGACCGGGGTCCAGCGAGTCCGCCATATCTAGGTAACGGTAAGAAGCGCAAAGCTAGAAAAAAAGGAACGCATTTACGAAGCGATACTCTCTGGCGAGACTGATAATCCAATCCCAAAGAACTACGGCATCTAAAGAGGAGGAAAGGCGTTGTCAGGGCATGTGTAAAGGAGGAAGAGGAGAATTTAAAACTTGCACATGGCTGCAATGTCCTCGGGTGAGTGATAGTAAAACGCCATTGTAGTCAGAGCTACGTACCACAGAAGTATACTTGAGTGACATAGATGAAATGGTCCGCGGTGGCGAGGGTGGAGGCGGAGGGCGGGGCGTTGCCTGCGTCCATTGGCGACGGCGACGACGAGGGCGGGAGGGGGAGAGGGAGCAGGAGAGACGATGGTGGGGGAAGGAAAACAAGAAGAGGATGGGGGAACTCGGAAAAAGGGAGAGAATGATATTCAAATCTGCGGCTCACGTCAGAAGACCTTGCTTCGGCCAACAGACATTCCACTCCCTCTGAAAGAAGCAATGCCCAGTCCATATCCGGATATCAGAGTTTATTATTTAATATCTATCCGCTAACTCGTGGTCGCGACCGGCAATTTTTACGAGAGTTCGCACTTAGCAGAAAAGGAAAGAGGCTTGCCAGTGCCACCGCGTAGCGCGTCGGGTCACGTGCTCTGATACCTACGTCAACCCGACAACGGTCGCCGGTCGGACATCGTCCTCCACCATGTCTGGCGTGCAGTCCATCCGGCTGCGTCGCCCAACGAACAACCAACCTGAAGAAAAGCCAAAGCCAAAGGCATWCCAGCAAAGCACTCTCCTCCACGAGCAAGTCCGCAAAACTCACAGAATATGGACACCAAGCTTCTCCTTCGCCGTTCGCATCCTCCTGCTCATCCGTGTTGCCGGAGNCATGTACTCCAACATGGACGACTGTGACGAAGGCAAGCAGCAGTRCATTTGAARCTTCATCTATCTAACATCTCACTAGTTTACAACTTTTGGGAGCCGCTGCATCTATTCGCCGAACGGTATGGATTCAAGACCTGGGAGTTGTCACCGACCTTTGCCTTGAGGAGCTGGGCGTATATYATCKTGCATTATCTTCCCGCTCACGTGGGGAAGGTTCTGGGAGGGGGAGACAAAGTGAGTCGCCGAAAGCCAATCCCCAAGTCTGTCCATTCACCTGTACTAGCGAGTCATGTTCTTCGGAGTGCGGATATTCCTAGCGATGACCTCCGGACTCGCGGAAGCAGCCTTCTACCGCGCCGTTGTGGATAATATCAGCATGAAAGTCGGAAGATATCTCTTCTTCATGCTTGCTTTCAGTTCGGGCATGTGGAACTCGACCGCAGGTACCAAAATCAATTCCTCAGTCAACCTGCCTGTTCTAACATCCCTGCAGCGTTCCTTCCGTCTTCATTCGCAATGTATGCTACCATGCTGGCCTACTCTTTCTGCATGAAGCCATCATCTTTGTCCGACAATCGCAGAACATTCGCCGCTACCCTCTTGTTTGCGACTGGGGCCATAGTCGGTTGGCCATTCGCCCTCGCGCTTTCGTTCCCTTTCGTTTTTGAAGAACTTTTCGTGTTCTCTGGAGATCGTGTCTCACCAGAAGAAAAGTTCTCTTGGGTGTCCAAGCGCTGGTTTAGAATGGCTAGCTCGGTTTTGTCAGCTGCACTCATATTCGTAGGTCATTCCACGCGTCCATGATCATTCATGCTCACGTTTTCGTAGATTCCCGTGGTTGGCATCGACTCGCTTGCGTACGGAAATTTGGAGATTGTACCTTGGAACATCATCCGATACAATATTTTCGGCGGCGAGGAGCGCGGACCAAATCTCTATGGAACGTCACCATGGACCTTTTACTTCAGCAACCTCGTCCTCAACTTCAATATCCTGGTTCCATTGGCCCTTCTCTCATTGCCAGCTCTTGTCATTACCTACAACGTCGATCGCCGTCGCCTGGGATATACCCCACCCAGCTCAAGTAACAGCTCACCCTTTACTATTCTGGCTTTGCGATTGGCCCCATTCTATCTTTGGCTCCTGATTTTAACCATCCAACCGCACAAAGAAGAGCGCTTCATGTTCCCATCGTACCCATTGCTTTGTTTCAACGCGGCCATGACTGTATATCTCATGCGCGGATGGCTGGAAGTTGCTTTCATTAAAGTGACCAAGTCTCCCTACCAGGTATTTGCGACTTATTCATCGTTAGTTTTATAGCCCCTCACGCTCTGCAGGCATCTCGAACGACCATGTTCCGAAACTTCACATTCTCGATCATAGTGGGGACTATCGTCATCTCGTTGGCTCGCATCGTAGCCCTCTACAAGTACTACCACGCGCCCATGGGTGTGGCCTTCAACTTCCAGATGCATGAACTTCCGAGACTGCTGAACGACACCGGCCTCCTCCCGGTATACCCCGCCAATCTCCCCGAAGATGAACGCCCGGAGATAGATTTGACGCCCATTCAGGAATTCAATCTGACCTTGTGTTATGGGAAGGAATGGCATCGATTCCCCGGCCATTTCCTTGTGCCGAACGGAGTCCATGTCGGGTTCATCAAGAGCGAATTCGATGGCCTGCTCCCCGGTCATTTCGCCCTCCCGCCCAACGATCAGGTCGCAGTGTCAAGATGGTGGTCAAGGCCTCAAACTAGATATGCACAGCCCGGCTTCAATGATTTGAATCTTGAAGAACCTTCGCACCACGTATGTTGCGCTCTCGTCTTATCTATCTCCTCCGTTGTAAACCTTTATTATTCTAGGTTCCGATCGAACAGTGCGACTACCTCGTCGATCTCGACTTCCCCAAGAACCCAGTATCATCGAAGCTCGAGCCTAGATATGCACAAGACAGCGCGACATGGGAACGTGTTCACTGCGAGGACTTCCTGGACACAAGACATTCCATGCTCCTCACAAGAGTCTTATGGTTCCCTGGCGAGGCGTGGAGTAGAAACAACCAATTCGGCGACTACTGTATTCTCAAGAACAAGGCATCAGTCGCAGAGAAAGAAGCAAAAGTAACCCGTCGATACTCGGATAATCCTTTGTATTAACCAAGACAGCTGTGTACTTAACTTATTCGCACAAGGCATGCAAAGTAGATGAACACTATCCTATCAGCTTGGCGATGGCCCCACTACAAAGGCGAAGTAAGTGTCTCATGTTTTCAGCATGCCCTCTGAGCCTCGCTATGATACCACATGAACAAGGTTTCTTCTCACCCAACGTTTGAGCTTCTCGGCGATACCTCATTTGAAGAAGTATCATATGCGAGTGTCGAAGTTTATGTGCTTCTCGCGACGCCAAGCGAGATCGACTCAACTCCACTTCCATTCATCACCTCTGGTTAAGCTGTTCGGGCGCGATCAGCAACCTTCCAACAGTAAGTCCGGTTCACCCGCAGGCTAACATAGCCCAAAGTGGATAGGTATGGCACTTTAACCGACAGCCACCGGGAGCACTAGCGCCTTTATATGAAGANGGGGGGGCCCTTTGAACAACTCGATTTTGACTTTGGCTTCCTTCTCCACCCACCCACTCACCACATTCCTTTGCATCGGACGGCGCACAGAATGCTGTTCGCGCTGAACCTGTCCTCTCTTTTAACACTCACTCTCTTTATCCTTTCTTCAGCTCATTCGAGCTACTCCTATACCTGGGGATTCCCCTATGGTTCCCAGAAGGTTCGCGGCGTCAACCTAGGCGGTTGGCTTGTCCTTGAGGTGCGCTGTCGAATCACCAAACGCGTTAGAACGCGTGCGCCGTCCCGCAGTTGTTGACGCTCTTCCTTTCTCCCTCTAGCCTTGGATCACCCCCTCCCTGTTCGACAAGACAGGAGACGCCAGAATCATCGACGAATGGACCTTTGGCCAGTACCAGGACAAAGTCAAGGCCGCCGCCGCCTTGCAAGCGCACTGGGACACCTGGATCACGGAAGCCGACTTTAGAGATATCGCCGCTGCTGGGTAGGTTTCGAAAATTCTTGTTCGGCTTCTCGAGGCGAGGTTCTAGCGAAAAGACCGAGTCTGACGACATCGTGCTCCCCACCAGCCTCAACCATGTTCGTTTGCCCATTGGCTATTGGGCTTTCGACGTTGCTCCCGGCGAGCCCTGGATCCAGGGGCAGCTTCCCTACCTTGCAAAGGCTGTCACTTGGGCCCAGAAGTACAACCTCAAGGTCATCGTTGACCTGCATGGTACGTCCGCCTCATCGTTTCTCCGTGCCAGGGCCAGGGGTTCGAGGGCGCTAATATCTTCCTCTCTCACGACGACAGGTGTCCCCGGCAGTCAGAACGGTTTTGATAATTCAGGGCAGAAAATGAATACTCCGTCAGTCATTCTTGTTCTACGCCGCAGAGACTTGAATTGACGCGTTCTGGGCCCGTTGTCTCTGATTTGAATTCTTCTATACAGTACCTGGCACACCAAGCAAAGCAACATTGACAGGTCGAATGCGGTCATCAAGAGAATCGCGGCCATGTTCAAAGATATGACTGGTGTCGTTCCTGCTATTGCGGCACTAAATGAGTAAGTCTTATGNTTTTTTTTTCAGTTCTATACAGAATTCTATTGCTCACCAATTGGGTTAGACCTGCGGGCTTTTACGGTGAAGCTATTTTGAGGGTTACGAAGCAGTTCTGGTATGACAGCTATGGAAGTATCAGGTAGGCGCCCAAGACCCACCCTCCCCGAAGATTGTGATACTAACTGTCATCCAGGTGGCCCTATGGATCTTCTCGAACAAGCAACACCGTGGTCATCATCTCCGATGCCTTCCAACCTGGGTCTTACTGGAAAGGATTCATGAGCTATCCGGGCTGGGAAGGTGTCATTATGGATACCCACATCTATCAAGTCTTCGATAACAACGTTTGTTCCCTTTTTTTGAACTGTCATGTTGCTGAAGCTGATAATCAACGATCTCCCTAGCTCGTTCGTTGGTCCGAGGACCAACACATCCAGGGCATTTGCGCCCGCCGAAACGGCCTAAGCGACTCTGGCATGTGGACAATTGTCGGTGAATGGTCCCCCGCCCGAACCGATTGCGCTAAATATCTCAACGGACGCGGTGTCGGGAGCCGATACGACGGAACCTTCCCTGGTTCGAGCCGAGTAGGCAGTTGCACCGGAATGAGCGGCAAAGCCAGCACTTTCAGCGCCAGCTACAAGACGTTCTTGAGGAAATTCTGGGAAGCACAGACAATTACGTATGAGAGAGGAGGCCAAGGTTGGATCCAATGGACCTGGAAGGCTGAGGAAGCCGACGAATGGTCGTACCAGGCAGGGCTGGAGAACGGGTGGATTCCCCRAAACCCAACAAACAGGCAATACCCCAATATCTGCGGCTAGAAAAGCTAGATGTAGATGTCAGCAAATATACCCATTGAATTTGTCGCTTAGCTGCGAGTTGTAGAAACATCGAGCACACTGGTACTTGGCCTCCGTGTTTTGACTGAACCGATGAGCAATCGTGAAAAATCCGTTGGCTACCAGAGCTTGAATTACCCAATATCCATTCTATATCATATTCTAGATTCTAAATGCTGTCTAGCCTGCTGCGGGATACCCGCTACGAATCATCATCAACTGGCCCATACTTAGCTTTCTTGTAGAAGTTGATGATGATGTCGTTAGCAGTTAGAGTAATGATCCTAGGTAACGAAGTTAGGCAATAGAATGGCATAGAAAGTAGCAGGACATACGTGTGGGGAGCAATGCGCATGAAGTGGGCCGTTGAACCTGTGGTTTCACAGTCAGCATCGAGTATGAAAACTGACAATGACTCGACTCACCCTTGTACCAGCCTCGCACACCTTCTGCTTTGAAGGTTTTCCAGAGACAGTCTATCGGGTTTTTATAAAGCGCACCCCTAGACCTTCCATCCGGACCGACTACAGTCGGTTGATTGTACACTCGGGTTAGGGCCTGAATTCAGAATTGTTACTCATCAAGCTGAACATGGATGAACAGAGGGGACTGACCGTGTCGGCTGGTTGCATGCATACCAGCTGTAAAGCGAATCAACGACCCTAGCAGCTTGCGATTCATGTTGAAAAGACTTACGACACAAGCTCCAGAAACCGAACTACTCGCCAAAAAGGTCCATGTGCTATCTTCTGGGAGGATACCATTCGAAACCAGCGTTCGCTTCGTAAAGTTGTAGCTGGGCAATTGCACCTAATGGGAAAAAAGGTTAGATTTCTGGGAGATACGCTTTCTTGAAGAGTAACTGACTGATGAACCCATAGACGTCCTAAGAATAGCTGCATCTACACCGCGTACGAGACCTCGGGCTCCCTCTGCACGAAAAATAGTTGATAGCGCGTCTAAAGAGCTTTTGTAGTGGTGTTGAGTTCCGATTGGCAGGGCCGGAGAGTACGCCTAATGTCTAGAGTTAGGTGGAGAAAGTTGGGACATTCCATAGTCACTGACCTGCATGCGTGCTTTAATGAGAAAGAGTGGGTTCCCCAAAGCCGCTAAATAATGACTTGAGTAGCCATAAAGTGAATGGAACACAAATAAATTCACCCCCGACTGCACCGCTAGTTGCCCCTGCTAAGACTGATGTGAAAGGTATTTGTGCAGTGGGTTCCTGCCCGAATAAAGAGTTGAGGCTATGTCGAAAGGGTTCATAGAAACCTATTCTGGTCGTTTAGAGGAGAGGGGACAGTAGTGAGAAGTGACAGACCTAATCGGGAGCCATTGAGCAGAATCTTGGGGAACGCATAAGCGCTTGAGCACGACATCTAGCACGAGCAACATACCTGGTAGGCATACTACAATCACATCAGAGTTGAAGACCACATCATTGAGGGAACAATGCTCACAGCAGGAGGAAGGCCTCTTTGCAAACCGCGAATGCCCTCGTTTCTGAAAGTCTTCTTGAATACGTCCAAGGAGTTGTTATACACGCGAACTCCGCCACCCTTGGCAAGTTCCCCCTGAAGCTGCATCCGGGTTTTAGCAACCTCTGCGGGATTAGATACAGTAACCTGGGCAAAAAGGGAGTGGAGGTCAGCACAAATTCGCGATATTCACGACCCAAGAACTTTTTACGCACCGCAATGGATGCTGCAATACCTCCGCACACGAAGCCTTCGGAGGTGGACAGCGTTCGCTGTTGGGCTTTCGAGGACGTCGACGCCATTTAAAGGATCTTTCGAGAGGGTACGAGGGGCGGTCTTAGCAGAGGCCTGATTCCTGGCCGGTACTTGAGGAGGGGAGGGGAGAGAGCTCCTTCCGCTTTTCGGGTGTTCGGGTCACTGTTCGTCCACGTGATGCGGGGGATCAACGGCGGGAACGGCTGCTTGATTGGGTGATCTCAGATCTGCCACAGTCCTGCTCGTCGTCCGCAATGATGGCGAGCTCAGCATTCGACGGTCGGGACGACAAGTAATGATAGCAGCCCCGCAGCCTCCAACGCTATGAACTTTCTCAGCAACACCAAGACTGTCGTCCTTGTCGCCGTCGTTGCCATCGTTCTCCCAACCACCCTCCGGATTCTCGCCTCTCCTGTCGCCCTGCTTATCTTCTCTCCTCTGCTGCTTCTGTCGCTCGCACTCGCATTCTTTTCTTTCAATATCTACTTTGGATATGTTCTTGACACGCGAAGGTCTCCGGTGAACCGGTTGTACCAGACAGCACGACCGTTCTCCTTCTCCACCCCAGCGGCATGGCAGGCCGTCCTTACACGATCCCAATGGTCACAGAATCCCCAGCAATCCTACCCTCCCCTCTATCCAGAATCAGCAGAGATATCAGATGCTCTCGAAGATATCATCTCCAACGTCATACGCGACTTTGTGCAGAGTTGGTACAAGGACATCTCAACTTCCCCCGCATTCCCAACAGCAGTCAACTCGGTAATCCATTCCGCCCTGGAACATCTCCTAGACCGTGCCGCCTCCGTTGACGCGTCCGCCCTGGTCGTCAAGCGGATCATCCCCAAGATTACAGCTCACGTAGAACAGTTTCGTCAGTCCGAAGTGTCAGTGCGAGGTGCTGGCTTGGAGAAGCAGTTCACGCAGTCCGAAGAGTTGGACCTGATGTTAGCAGGTCGATATGCAAGCAAGGGCACAGGAAAACTGCACTCCGCCATCGAAAATCTGTCCACCACCTTCACCAAACAAACCGAAGAGATGCACCTCCGACAGCTAGTAGAAAGGGTCTTACCCGCAATTCTTCCCGAACGGGAAAGCAAGAGCAAGGCTGTCAACATCGTAGTACGCGAAATAATTGCTTGCTGTGTCTTGTATCCTGTCATGCAAATGATTACGGAGCCTGATTTCTGGAATAGAGCTATTGACCAAGTCGTATGTGTCTTGTCTCCTTCGATTCAGCCCTGGTAACTGACGTGACTGTTAAGGCTGGAGCTGCTATTCACCAACAGTGGGTTGCCCAATTTCGAGCTTGACTGGTTCCTGATTCACTACATGTAGGAAGTTGATTTCGAAAATCCGAAACGTGCTAGAAGCGCAGTCTCCTCGTTCTCTGAACAGGGCTCCGACGGTTGTCCCTCCCTCTATTCATACCCCAACCGCAGAAAGGATCACCATCCGCACTGATGGTCGCCAATTTGAATCGTTTCTCCGAAGCATCAACCGATGTTCATCTCTGTTGGATGCCCGACGTCTGAAGAATGACATCACGGGCGAGATTCGTCGCACTCGACTTTTACTAGGTAAGCCACACATTTCAAAGAGTCTTGCATCCGTAAACTGAAACTGTTGAATGACTAGCGAACCACGAGAAAGATGATTGGATTGATGGTGAAAAGACCGAAGACGTGGTTGCATTCCTGGATCGCCTCTACACGGCCAAGAGAAAGGTCGAAGAAAGAATTGTCGTGCTTGGAGGAGGTGAAGATAGCTCGGTAAGTATCGTTCCCCTTCTTTAGAGTCTGTGCTATTAATCTTACCCTGTCATCAGCGCCCAACTTCTAATTTTCAGGATACTGCCAAGCCAACCGTCTCCTTGCGGGATATTCTTCGCAACCCTAACTCCCTTTCTTATTTCATGGAGTTTATGGATAGACGTAACCGATCTCTTCCCGTGCAATTTTGGCTTACAGTAGAGAGTTTCAAGAACCCTCTGGAAACGGTGGATTCTGATTCCTCTGGGGATGAAGAAGAGATTCTACAGGATCCCATGGCCTCAGTCAACGCAAAGGAAGACATTTCCATGATCCACGACCTTTACTTCTCTGGAAGCTCTGTCCCCACCGCTCTCTCTGCGGTATCAAGGAAATACGTTGACAGGATTCGTCAATTCGTTCGAGAAGACGACACATCCCCTATCATGCAGAGGAGGGTCAGGCGGAGCATTCTCCTCGCTCAGAAACAAGTCGAGAAGGAGATGGAGCAAGACTTTGAAGAATTCGAGAGATCTGAGCTATGGTTCAGAGCCGTTGGTGACGCCGGATTTACCCCAGCGGAAAAAGACTCGGACCCTTTCGTACAGAGCCCTCCCCCCTTGCCAAATCTTGCCAGTGAGCGTGAGCCCACAGCTGCCTCTTCCCACCCCAAGCATGCCCTCCAACACCGTTCGTCTCGCAAGGACATTCCTCAAATGCAACGTACGGCCAGCACCGGATCGGACCAGTCTTCTCAGCTCTTCCATTCTCAACAGCAAGGACTTCATCACGTCCAGTCGAACATCGAGGTTCTAATGTCACCGATACCAGAAAGCTCTGATTCCGACTCTGCAAGAGCCCCGTTGTTCAACGATCCAGAAGATGATGCACAAAGAGAGGAGCAGAGACGTATGGAAGCCATTCACGCCGCTGTGACAGACATCATGGCGTTGGAACAAGAACGAAAGGGTCAAACTCCTTCTCCCGATCATGTTTCGAAAGGCAGCACAAGGAAGGCACCTTCCGCGACCTCTTCCAGAAGACGCGCTGTTTTCGACGACGTCGCAGCAATAGACGAAGATGAAGCAGATGAAGCCGAAGCCGAAGACCACTCTAGAACGAGATCGTACCAGCTAGCAGCACCGGGCGACCTTCAGCTCTCCTACGAAATTGCCCGGCTGGGTGAGAACATTGTCAATCTGGAAGCTCAAGAAACAATGCTCGACACCTTGATCAAGAAAGCTGAGCTTACTGGCGATGCCCAAGAGCTCCGTTTGCTGAAGAAATCCAAAGCAGCGATGAGCCGCGACCTGAGGGAGCTCCAGTTCCAGCAGCAGCAATACCAGCAACAAGAGTCGGCGAATCGCTTGATTTCAGAGAGGACCAAGGTCTCCATCGTCAGTTCTGCGACTGCTGAAGAAGAGGGAAAGTCTGTCGTGCGGTATCTCGTGGAAGTTCAGCAATTGGCACCAGATGGCAGCTTCTCTTCGGGGTGGGTCATTGCCAGGCGCTACAACGAATTCTTGAGCATGCACAACAAACTGCGCGAAAAGTATGCTCTTGTCAAGAATCTCGACTTTCCGGGTAAACGACTAGTTCCTAACCTGTCAGGGAGCTTCTTGGACACTCGGAAACAGGGTTTGGAGAGGTACCTACAAGTGAGTGTGCATTCCGGTTCTTCAGAGCATCCTGGTTGACCTTTTCTTTGCTTAGAGTGTCATCGCGATACCTGTAGTCTGCGAGAGCCCCGACCTTAAAGCGTTCCTTTCCCGTGATTCACCTTTCATGGCGACCCAACCCAACCAGCCAGCGCCAAAGGGTCCCGCAACTTTCTCAGGGACTGACCTTGTTCGCAACGTATACCGATCAGTCGCAGAAAGTATCGACGACATGTTTTTCGGCCCGTCCATGCTTGACGTGATGATTCAACGTCTTACAAGACAGGCAGCTGAATTCGCTGGAATTGTAGGGTCAGGAGTGAACGACGAAGAATTAGTGGCTCAGGCGCTGAATGCCTCTGGGAAAACTGTTCCTGAAGCAGCTCTCCTGCAACTTTCCGGGGATCTTAAACCCTTGGAAGGCGAGAGTATTACATCGACCTTCTCTGCCCCTATCTGCGATCTAGCAATAGCCGTCTTCGAACTCAACAAGAAGAATAACTGGCTGCGCAGGCAAGCAATTGTGATTATTCTGCAACAAGTGCTGGGTGGAACGATTGAAAAGTGGGTTTGGTGCTCTGCTCAGTGTCGTTAACAGTGCTGATGGATGAACAGGAAAGTACACGACACCATCAAGGATTTGCTCGGCGAGAGCCAACTCATGAAATACATCAACATCTTCCGYGATAGYCTCTGGCCTAACGGAAATCTCAAAGGACCTACTTCGCCTCGAACAACGGACGAGAAGATCAAAACGCGGGATGACGCCAATCGCAAACTTTCAGCATTAGTTCCAGGTGAGAGTCATCCTCATTTCTTCCATTTAAAAGTCTATTCAATGTGGCTCGATAGACCTGGCAGCCAATGTAATCGGTAGATCGAACGCTCGGCGTGGTGCCCGTCGGATGTTTGCAGTTTTACAGAACCGGCGGCTCAACCAGCATATTGCATACACGATCGTTGACGAGGTATGCCCCATCCCACATAGCTTCGCTAAACACACTCCCTAATACATCGCCTAGGTCTTCGCAGCCTTGTTCCCAGAAATTGGGCCGCCCCCGACGCAGTAATACAGCCCCTCGTCTATGACACCGTTTCCTAAAGTGTCTCCGTGAGTTGGTAGAATGGTGCAGAGCTCGAGAGACAACCTACGTCAACAACCATCGCATTTTCCGAAGTGCCAACGCTCTCGTCCAGCAATTCCTGTGGAGGAGCGTCTGGTTGGTACTCCGACGAAACTGGGGGAACCTCGCGTTCAGGATTTTCATGACTATAACGACTGTTAGCTAACTTATGATTGCCACGACATAATGAAATACCCACATTTTGAGTGTATGGAGGATGAATCCGCCAGAGCCTGACATTGCCATCATAGGGTGCGTACGGCCTGGCAAGATTTGGTATTTTCGCAGCCATCCTTCAGTTACAGACGGACAGAGGTATTGAGGTAGACTCCGAAGTCTCGTCTGTAGGTCGGAAAGAATCTATAAATTTCAGAGATGAGACTCAGAAACTCCGTTATCAGAGAAACAACGGGACGGATACCTGGACGTAGGGACTGTGGACAACAATTGGGGCTGATCCTGCGACATAGGGGAATAGTCGCTCTATTATTGAGAATGGCTCATATTCGGATGCAATGACAAGCCTGTATGTCTTGGTGAGAAGATTTGTAAATAGAGATGGAAATTAGATCGCACCCGTCGAATTCTCCGGCAAAGAGCTCCTGTCTTGTATTTTCGAGAACATCGTTGATAGCTTTCCTCTTCTTAAGACGAGACTTCTGCCTCTCTGACCGTACTTCGCCTGCAGCCAACTCCGAAGGAGGAACAACTAGGAGTGACAATGAGAATGGAAGTCGTACGCCTCCTGTGTCAGAAAGCTTACGCACTAGGGTTATGAGTTTCTAGCGCCGTCGCCCAGTTTAATGAAGCCAACGTCTTCGTAATGTGAGGCTCGAAGTTCATCTGTTGTAAAACATGGAATGCAGGCGGTGACTCTGTATCACAAATAGCGAGTAACCTTCCCTCGCCTGGAGAAAGATGAGTTCAGAGCCTCGTAGGTGACATTTTCATGTACGCACCTCCTAGCCGATCCAAGATCCCTGCTGCTACCAGACCAGACGCATCATCGACAAGCAAGTATTTCCCGCCCGGGTGAATGTTCGCCAGGTTGAGCATTTGACTCAGAGTATCTGAACGGATGTCCCTGATTCGGACTTGGTCCTTCACGAACCAGTATTCGCAGACATTGAGGAGGGTCGGTTCGATTGTCGTGAAGATTTTCGAATATCTGTAGCATGAAAATCAATATGGTGGATCGGTGCCCAGGCAGCAGAACGACATACTTGGCCTCTTTGCGTTTCTTGTATTTTTCTTTGCTGTACTCTGTCTTGAGGGCGAAGTTGGCGTGGTTGTCTATCTGCTTCTGGATGATATCCTAGAGGAAGGTTCAATTCCTGAAACATGGCTGAAGGTAGTAATAACACACCGATGAGTGGACTCCAGATTGCTTCAGTGCTCTAATCTCGTCCACGGTCAGAGGTTGAACGATCTGACAGTCGTTTATGAGCTCATTTGTGGCATCCGTATCCTCTAGACATCCCATGTTACTGAAGCGAAGCGATACGAACAACAGTCCTACTTACCAACTTCTTGGAGACCCTTTGGGGGTAACAACTTCAAGTTCTTTCCGACGATCTCATACGTTAGGCCATACGGCTGGCCTATCAAGTCATTGCAGTAGAATGAGCCGAATTTTGGGATAGCTGCCGTACTGCGGGAAACCACCAGTTAGACCGGATAAGGAGTCGAAGGCTGCCCAACGTACATATTTTTGTCGACCTTTATCTGCTTCACGTCGCCATTAGGCAGGCGTATGAGGACGGAGTGCCCTTGTTGGATCGCAGAACGGGAAGAGTTACTCATGACTTGATCCAGCAGAACGAGCCTGCGAAATTTGTCCTTCTCCTTGATCGCGGCACCAGTTTTGAATATCGCGGGTCTCAAAGGCACTAATCACCGAAGACGTGTATGATATAGATAAATACATGGGTTATATAGGACTATTCTGCCAATTAAAAAAGAATGAAATGTGTGTTTACGAAGTATCGCCGTGTCTGCCTGAATCAGCCACAAATGTTGGGGTATGCTCGGTCTGCAGGGTTACGGGGTATCCATCCGTTCGCCAATCCCGCCTGATACGACCATTCATCAGCAATCTCCGCCTTCCAAGTCCACTGAATCCAGCCCTGGCCACCCCTCTCGTAGGAGCCGATCTGAGCCTCCCAGAATTGGCGCAAGAAAGTCTTGTAGCTAGAGCTGAAGGAAGATGCTCTTCCAGTCAGCCCAGAGCAGCTGCCAACACGAGAAGCGCCAGGATATGAACCGTCATATCGAGAGCCTACTCCACGGCCATTGAGGTATTTGGCGCAGTCTGTCGCTGCCGGGGTGAACTCTCCAACGACAACCCACAGCGGCGACGAAGCAAGCTCGCTGCGAGTATTGCAAGCCCGTTGAATGTGCTGAGCGTTGGTCAACTGGTTTTCCTGAGACAGGGAGTCAATACCGCAATCGCGAAGCAAAGGTACAATCACGTACTGCAACGGAAAATATCTGGTAGCGGTGGGTGTCTATGAAGACGCCATGATAGGTCGGAGTTTGCAAAAACCCATTCCAGTAGGACAAGGACTGGAAGGCGTCATGGATCATGACGATAGTATTACTTTCTCTGTCGTTTCCGTACGGGTAACTGTGCGAGTGGTTAATTAGGGGCTATACTCTGGGAATAATGAGCTCACCGAATATTTCCAAAGCTGTCAAGCCAAAACTAGATTAAAGATGCGTCAGTCTCTACTGGCCAGAGCGATAGGATTACATGACGGTACGCACTTGGCGGGTGACTCGCAACATCTCCGCACCGTTGAATCCAGCTGGCCTGCGGAAACCTTGTTAGAAGCAATAGCGCAACATGTTTGCAATCCACTTACTCATTCAGTGGTGCAATGACTGACACAACGTCAGCCATATCCTTGAACATAGACGCAAGAGTCTTTATCACGGCGTTTGTACGGTCAATATTCGACTGCTTCGTGTGCCAGGTCCTGAGGTTCATGAGTCCATGCCTTTGACCCCTTGGCAAATAGAACGAAACACATACGGGGCGTTCATCTTCTGGCCTGAGTTATCGAAGCTTGAGAGAACAGGTTAGCGACCAGAATCTGGACACTGAAATAGGAAATTCTTTACCCGTTCTGGCTTCCAGGAGCCCCTGAGAAACGCGACATATAAGCGTCGTTTTGCCGCTGTCTGAAGGGCGAACGTACCGTGAAGATCCACAATCACCTTAAGTCCGTACTTCCGGGCCCAATCGACAGACTTCTGAAGGTACGGGACTTGTCCCTGAATATAAGGCTCGCCGGCTGAAATGTCGAACGCCCAGTATCCGATAGGTACACGGACGTGATTGAGACTAAGATGAAGGAGCCGTTAATCGGCAGATATCTGGTAGACACAGGCCAAGACTTACCCCGAAGCAGCGATATTAGCGAAGTCGGTCTCCGTGATCCACGTGTTCCAATGGTTCCTCAGGATACCAGAGGCGTAGTTCCTGTCCTGGTATTGGCCAAAAGTATATTCATCGATAATTCTAGAGTCTCCCGTGTTGTCAAAAAGAGAGGGGGTGATCCAGGGCTAGGGCGAGATACGATGAGTGTGAGGGCTGACTCAATGCTGGGCAAGATCCATTATAACCCACTTCAAGGACTAGCCAACCTCCAAGGTTTACTCCGCGAACTTTCTGGGATCCATAGGGGAAACTGTAGTCCAATGCAGTGACCCTTAGAGTAAAGAACGTTGCCAGATAGGCGAGCACTAAGGGGAGACTAAAACCCGCCATAGAAACGGAGGAGGTGAAGGAACGACTGGCGATCGAAGGGGGCGGTAACGGCTTTATATATCGCAAAGCTCCATGAATCAGCCCCTTCTTGATCGACAGCTTCTCCTACAAGAACTGCTATTTGGACCGTGTACAAGATTCGGGAGATTGAGGGAGGCATCTGCGAAAGAAGAGAAATCAGGCGCAAAGTGCACGCTTCCTCGAACTCGAGCGAAGTCATCTGAGTGAGCCAGATTGGCTTTGGAAGACCAAGCTGGTTATGAACGAGTTCCCTGTTACACGAGGTTCACAATGGACGCGCATGTGCTCGCAGAAGTTTATCCGACTGCTAGAGCGAGTAACTCTGTTTAGGGCGGAGCGTGGCAGAGTGCATGGAAGCTTGGCCAAGGATCTCGAAACCCTTCATCTCTTTAATGTTGCAGAAAAGGAGAAAGCTGAGATGGCACGAGACGATCATATGAGCAGGCGAGGACTCGAATAGGAAGTGTTGGAGCAGATTCAGAGCGCAGAGTTCGACGAGCAGAGCCAAGGCAGCAACGTTAACAATACAGAAGCCAGTGAAATTCCCTTTTTGTCTGATTCTGATCAGGCATTGCAACTCGACTTCTTTTTTCCGAGATTCATGCATCGCATACACCACGAGCAACCCGTAGCTCCATGGCCAGCGTTAGAGGGAACCTTTGGCAGCTCGACGGGTGGGATGGAGGCTGGAGACAGAATGCGGTAACCCTAACCCTCAATGACGTTCATCGATATAATATATACTACGGGAGGCACGTTGTTATCCCCAGCATTCATACTATCCATCGCCCCAATCCACCATGACCATCGATCAGCTCCAGCAACGCTATGACAAGGCTGGCCAAGGCCATTTGCTCAAGTTTTTGGGCACCTTGTCCGAGGAAGAACGCGTTCAGCTCACCAAGCAGCTCGAGGCCCTGGACGTCGAGCGCGTCAATCGCATCTACCAGAAGGCTGTCGCTGCTGAGAAGGAAGCAGCCGATCCCAACATCCCGGCTGAGCCAGTCAACGCCCTGCCAAAGGATGCGTCTGATTCTCTCAACGATGCCGATAAAGTCAAGGACTGGCGACGAGTAGGGCTCGGCGCCATCGCCCGCGGCCAAGTTGGAGTCCTCCTGATGGCTGGCGGACAAGGGACGCGTTTGGGTAGCAGCGCGCCTAAAGGCTGTTATGACATCGGTCTTCCCTCACACAAATCGCTTTTCCAATATCAAGCAGAGCGTATTGCCCGCCTTCAAGAGGTAGCCGAGCTCGAAGAAGGCAAACCTACTGGAAGCGTCATTGTCCCTTGGTACATCATGACAAGTGGACCAACCAGGCCAGAGACAGAGAAATTCTTCAAGACTAACAATTTCTTCGGTCTCAAGTCTGAAAATGTCATCTTCTTCGAGCAAGGTACGCACGTTCGTTGAATTTCTTTGGTCGCTCACTTACACTCCATCGCGTAGGAACACTTCCATGCCTAACCATGGAGGGCAAGATTCTCCTTGAAACCCCTTCCCGCATCGCCGTGGCTCCCGATGGTAACGGTGGATTGTACGCTGCGACACGATCCCCCCTTTCCTCTAGCGATCCCAAAACCACAGTTCTGTCCGATCTCGCTAAACGAAACATCCTCTACATCCATGCTTACTGTGTCGACAACTGCCTCGTCCGTGTGGCCGATCCYGTCTTCCTCGGATACAGCATCTCCAAGCAAGCCGACTGCACCGCCAAAGTTGTCCCCAAAACRGACCCCGCTGAATCTGTCGGCGTCGTCGCCCGCCGAGGAAACAAGTTCAGCGTTGTCGAATATTCCGAAATCACCAAGGAGGAATCCGAACGCCGCGACCCGGAGACTGGGGAGCTTGCTCTGAGAGCAGGGAATATCGCAAACCATTTCTACACCACCGACTTCCTGAACCGGGTCGAGGCATTTGAAGATGAGCTTGCGTTCCACATTGCACGGAAGAAGATTCCCCACACCAACTTGGAAACGGGCGAGTCTGTGAAACCAAGCAAGCCCAACGGCATGAAGCTCGAACTGTTCGTCTTCGACGTCTTCCCCTTCACAGAGCGATTCTCGGTATTGGAGGTGGAGAGACGCGAAGACTTCAGCCCCCTGAAGAACGCACCAGGAACAGGGTCTGACGATCCCGAGACGAGTCGCCGCGACCTTTTGGCCCAACACAGGCGATTCCTGGAGAATGCAGGTGCGAAGGTGGCGGAAGGCGTCGAAATCGAGATATCTCCTTTGGTTAGCTATGCAGGCGAGGGCCTTGAGAGCGTCAAAGGCAAGACCTTCACAAAGTCAGGTATCGCCAACCAGGTGGAGGAACTGGATGCCCTTGCGTAGTCGAAGAACGAAACGGACTGATGAAGCATGGACTTTTCCCTGGGACTTTTCAAAAAAATTGGACAATACATACCACTAGCATCATATGTTGTTGAATATCTGAACGGATGGAATGAACGGTGTTTTCATTAATCAATCGATACAGACATCAGACGTTACCCTCCAGCGGCAGGATCGTCCGCGCCCTTTTTGGCTCGAGGGACTTTGCGTTCGAACTCCTCTTTCAGGGATTGAAACAGGTGTTGTGTCCGCTCGGCGTTGGGCTTGGAAGCAATCTGGTATATGACTCTTGTCAAGACTTCGGCAGCATCGTCATTTACACTCACCTCCTTGCAGCAAGCGATCAAACGTTCGATTAAATTCGCCTGCCCGTTCTTCGCTTCCTCCAGCTCCTTCCTGAGTTGCTGAAGCTGCAGAAAGATTAGTCGCAAGGCGGGTGTCAGAGGAAAGCGAAATTACCTCCTCGTCTTGACGGTCGGCCCTCGCTTTTTCGCTTTCTGCCAGTTGTTTCTGTTCTGCTGCACGAGCTCTGGAAAGCAATACCTCCAACTCTTTCGAACGAATCACACACTCAAAATGGCGTTCCCGAAGTTCATACTGGCGAAGAAGCTCTTTCAACCGTCCACGAACACTAGTAGGCAATCAACGCGAGGCCATGAGCATAGAAGACGGAAACCTTACACGTCATCAAACACCTCTTCCATGGTCTTTTTCAGTCTAATATGGAGGTCAGAATGGGATAAAGCAGAGGCAAATTAAAGCCTTACTCTTCCGGATCGTCTGACCAACTCTTCTTGATTTTCTCGAGTTTTGGCTCCACATATTCCTCCTGGAGCCCAGCCTTAAAACCGATGAATATACGCAGAAGGGGAAACAACCCACCCAATCCTCAGCACTACCGCCGTGTGTGAGATCCATCAACTCAATAGCCATGATTTCGTCGCCTTCTTCCATCCCGTTCTCCTCGGCCGTAGATTCAGGCTCAATCCTCCGTCCATTGTGCATGAAGAGAAACTGGATCTCGGTCGGGGGTAGGTTATTTGGATCGAGTCGGCCTGTATGTAGGATACCCTCAATAACAGCGTTTTCGGGATCCATCTTCTTCTCGCGCTCCAATTCCATCCTCAGAGTCCACGCTGTCATGATTCTGGACATCTTGGTTTTTCGGGAGATTTTGAAGAAAAGCTCTGCTCGGTATCGGCAGCCCACTTTGACGACGATTTCGGGTTGGTCGCGGTATTTCTGGTCGAGGGACCGCGCTTTGTCTGCACGTCTGGCGAGGTCCTCTTTCATTTGCATCAACTGGCAAAGTTGTAAGGACGTTTGTTGAGGTTCTACCGCAAGTAAGATCGTACCTCGTCTTGTGCATCCTCGACGCATTGGGCCAAGCGTTTTCCGTCCTCCTAGAAGCCACGTTAGGACAAGGAGAGAGTGTAATTGAACGTTTCCTCACTCTGAGCCGTTTGTTGTCCTACCAAGCAGTTTGAGTATCGAGGGGGAAAGGACGTTTGCACACTGACAATACCTTTTGCAGCTCCCGGGCAAGACTCTCCATCTTGGTCTTGGTCTGGTTCGACTTGGTGAGTTGGCCCTTGGCTAATGGGCTCATATGAAAACCGTTCGTCAGAGAAAATATGGGCAGTAAACGCACCGGCGTCCTTGTCCTTCACTAGCTTCTGCTTCTCCTTCGCATGTTCGCGTTCCATCCTCTTCAGTTCTGCAAACTATGGTGATGTTATCAACGAATGCAGAATGCCTCGGGTCGGTGAAGATGATGTACCAGTTCAATGTACTTGGATTGAATGGCACTTTCTTCCATGCCTCTGACTGACCGTTGTGCCTCCTCCGCTGCAAGCAGAGATTCGGTTGGTGAGCCTCATGGCGTAAGTAGGGGACTGGATCTCCACGTACTAATCCGCCTTTCCTCTTCCTCTTCCAGCTCCTCCTCTTCCTCCAGGGCAGCGATCCTGTTTCGCAGGCTTTCGTACATTGTAGCAGGATCTACCGCGGCCTCAGTTCGCTTCCTATTCTTCCCTTGGGGCGCGTGAGCGTGCCCGTTAACAGAGGCATTCTGGCCAGCCTGAGGRGGGCGGTTGTTGCCCTGATGGTGGCCCGCGTGTGCACCGGTGTGTGCTGGAGGGGCAGGGGGAGCGGTGGCAGGGGCCGGAGGAGCGGGGCCCACTGGGGGAGGTTTGGCGTGTTTTCCCGTTGCACTCTGCGGATTATTAGGGACCCCACCATTCATGTCGAGCGGGCACCGGGAGACTGTGGGCTGGACGCAGCTTAAAAGTAGGTGGCCGATTGGAATAGAGGTTCGTGTAATAGGTTGGCGGAAAAGGAAAATTGGTTCCGCGTATTTAAATCGATGCGGCGACGTTGTCCATGGAAATGCTCAGCACTTGAATTCCAGCTTCGTTTTGGTACAAGGTTCTGATCTCATTATTATGTCCTGGCTCATTTATAGTCGTCCGTTGGTCATTGTCTGCAGACTCAATACAATGTCCCTCGTTGTGATGGCCGTCACCTCCGTGTGGGCCCATCAAGGCGAGGGGGCCATTGACGTCAAGGTCGGCCCATTCTTGCAGTGCCTGGCCCATCGCGTGCCAAATTAGCCCGCAGTTTCCTCGAATGTCCGACGTTTCTGAGAGAAGCACCTGGAGCAGAAGACAGAAATTGGCGTGGGCCAATAATCGCGGTGGCTCGATCACGTGATGATGGCGTTTGGCGTCGCGGTCGTTGTTGATGGCAATGATTGCCTCGCGTTTTCCTCCAAACCATCGCGTTCCTCGTTGCCTGCCAGACCCAATGCTCCAGTTTGGTGGGTGCTCTCGTCGGAAAAACAGGGCTCATGCTGATAGATATGCAGGACGGTCACCATCCTCGTCTCCAGTGCGCAAGAAGCAGCGATTGTCGTCTCCGACATACGACGAACAGCTGGGCGACTTGTCACAAGAGTGCATAGATGCCTTTGACAAGTTCGATGAACTACTCTCACAAGCTCAGCCCATTTCGAACGAAATTTCTCGTGGAAATCCTGGCTTCTCTGGACCATCAACCGATGCCGACAGCCCCTTTTTCGTCAGTGCCGCATACATAGAGCCAACAGCCACCTCGGGAAAGCGGGTGGCAGAAGCTCCAAGTCAGACGGGATCAACTTCGAAGCCTTTATCAGATGGTGACTTCAACAGGCCTGTACCTTTGGATACCCATCTGCTCTTCAAGTCTGCCAAAGTTTTGAAACGGAGTCATTCACCCGTCCTAGAAGATGATGATCCTTATTCGCAACCTTCCAACCCACTTCCGTCATTCCAGTCCGCTCGAGCAGTGGAAAATACGTCTCACCCCAGCCTACCCTCGGACGATCCTGAAGATAAAGAAAATGCTGGGTTTTTTATTCCTTCGGCGTCATCTGTGGCTGCGGCCAAGGCAAAGCTACAGCTTTGGGAAAGCGAGTGGGATGACGATGACATGCCTGCAGAAGTAAAAGACGGGAGAGAGGTCGAGAATAACGATATAAGCCTCATTGTCCCTCTCAACACGGCCTCACCTCGGAAACCTGCCATTGCAATGTTACCTCCGACATCCACGCCACGTTCCTCGTCTCTCAGTACTGGCTTCAAGAGTGCAGGACCCTCCAAGTCCCGCGCGTTCCGCCCTCCCACATTCAAGACTCCAGCAAGTTTGCCGAAACCGAGCATAGGCCCTTCAAGCTCTCARCCTGTGACCATTCCACCACAGACCCCAGCATACAACACCCCCACTCGGCCTCGGCCATCGTTCTTGCCCACGCAAACACCAAAGCCTCTTGGAAGTACTCCGCGGAGCATTGGGATCTCGAGAAACTCTGCGTCGCGTTTCGTCCCCCCACTCAAATCCAAACTCGGACCTAGTCAAGYACAGAACCAGCATGGCTTCCAGACCCCAAGCATGAAGAGCAAGCTTCAGAATCGCATTTACCCTCCAGCCGGGGGCCGTCCATCTCCTCTGTCTTCTGTTAAACAGCCCCAGAAAACGGCCATGCTTCCACCACCAACACGGTCGAAACCCATTGTTCCTCTCAAGCTGACCCCAAGTAAGTGATAATTTTGACTCGTCGCAGGGACGAAGGGAACTGAGAGTAGAACAGCATCTCCTCGTAGAAAGACTTTGCTGTCTTCTGGATTACGACCGCAACAGCACTCCCAAGAGGAGCTCGAAGATATGGGATTGTATGCTACACCTTTTCTGCTTTTGCGACCATTGCTGATCTAGTGATACAGGAATTTYGCGGAGCTCTCCCAAGTAAAGCCTTCAACTGCCCAGCATTACTGCTTCTATTCGTACTCCTCGGCKCCCCCTTYGGAGACGGAAGCAGCGCCTGTTCTMCTTAACTCAGCTGCCGCTTACCAGGAGCTGGTGARGGACGGATGCCGTCTTGCAACAGAGGAATGGGTCAATAACCAYTGGTGTTTAATCCTGTGGAAGTTGGCCGGGATGGCTGCCCTTGACCCACTATCGGAGCAATCACCTGCAACGAAGCGGTGGTGTTGGAGAGAGGTGATGAARCAACTRAAATATCGGTATATATCTATTTTCTATTCTCAAAKTCCYCATTCRCTGAMSACTSCWWTYTCRTWWATTCAGGTACAATGTTGAGCTGGAAGGGGGYGARCGACCCATTCTCCGGAAGATAGTAGCRCACGACACACCGGCCAATGTTCCCCTTGTGCTATGCGTCTCAGARATTCTTCGGACYTCYAAAGGAGAACCAATGCTCGAAGTAACRGATGGTTGGTACAGATTGCGAGCGGAAGTCGATGCTTCCTTGGCAAGGGCYATTARGAGAGGCGTGATTCGTGAGGGAAGGAAGATCGCCGTGTCCGGTGCAAGGGTAAGTGATCTATCACTTAGCRRTATTGGATATGGAGCTCATATTGAGGTAGATACTTTCGGAGAAGAAAGAACCTATGGAGATTCTCGAAGCCTATGATTCGGTTYTGTTGTGGCTTTCAGGCAACTCTTCGAACTTGGCACCATGGCATGCMAAGCTGGGACCGCAGAGACAGAGGCACATATCTACGTTGCACTCGCTATCGCCAGACGGGGGAGTGGTTTCTTTCCTAGATATCGAGATTATCCAGGTAGGATTCACYKATCCAGACTGTCCATCTTCTGTACTAACGGGTNGAACAGGTACTTCCGAAATCATATGTTGAATCTGTTGAACGAGACGGACGATTCTATCACGAGACGCGAAGTGAGGCGGAAGAAGCAAGAGTGGCTGATGCTTGGCTGGTAAGTTCTCAGATACATGTCTACGCCCGACTGGAAGCCGACTGAACCCAACTYCAGAAACGACGAAATGCGGAAGCATCAAGACTYAGGTTCGACCACGAGAAGCGGGTCTCGCGYTAYATGGACTACCTCTCCCGACTAGAAGGGAAAGCGGCTAGTGCTCCACCAATTCAAAACGACGGTAAGKCGCTYTGAAATGGTTSTACCTARCTGCCCACTGAACCTGATTTCTCAGAGGACATGCCCGAYTATATCGATAACTWYTAYGATGAYCTCGAGGAGCACSCAYCCGCTCTGCGAAGATTRAGCTCTATYAAACCGTCAGATGCTCGGTGGTTGGCTCAACTCGTCAAGCAGAATCTTGACAGCGARCATGAACGGATCCCTGCTGAAATCGAAAAGGATTTGCTTGTGAGTACSCTKARCGTCCTTGWAASCTGCTAAATTCACTCATGAACGTGCACAGGAGACATGYCCTCCTCGTGACGCCAGAAGTCACCAGGTCTTGGTGGTGARGGACGCTCGTACAGATCGTCGACCTGCCAATCGAGTRGCYCACCTCTCGGTTTGGGAGGTAAATAAGATCGACCTGTCTGAAGGGTCGAGATCYGCATCTTTCACMGTCGGYCAAAGGTTTTTGGTGAGTTTCCACAGCTTCCCAACAATGCAAACAACCGTAACCTGGGACGCAATAGGTCTCTAATCTTGCCCCAAATAACCCCAGCGCTTGGATGAAGAGTGAACCTGGGGCACAAATCTTTGTGTCAACACGGAAGGACACTCGATGGCTCAAGAGAAACTAGTAACTTATAGCTTGTAACACGGATTATTATTATGTACTGGTACTTTGTATAAGAGCAGGAGGGCAGAATTGTACATAGAGCTATATTAAGCAGCCARCCCGTAATCCTTGAAGACRTTACCAGGGCTGATAACGTCGTCGTGGCCCATGCAGACGGTGGTTGGCTTGTTTCCAGATTCTGGGCCAAAGAGCTTCATGGCTATACGTCGAACGGCGTTGGGGTCGACCTGGTCAATCTTGGCGGTCATTTCGGCTATGGGGACCTTGCGGCCGTGGACRAGAATCTGCGAGGCAACGAGTTAGACAGGTAAAGAAATRCGGATATGAAANAAGTCGTACCTGGCGACCCAAATCTTCGACCTCTACTGTTCGGCTTTCCAGAGCCATCATCAAGCTCGACTTGAGCTGATTCTTAGCACGGTCYAGTTCAGTCTTCGGTATCGGGCTGTAAGCGAGCAAGCTSAGCTGGTTGACAAGATGGGGCAGGATTTGACTGCAAGTGTTTCCGCCCTGTTGTCCACTTGCAGCAGGAACGAACGAAGCAAACAGACCGAAAAGCGAAGAGTCTGTGTAGATGTGGTGGAAGGAGGCGCAATGGTCGACTTGGGGATAGTAGTTCAGGATGTGGGTGTATAGTCGAGAGTACATTCCCTTGCCAGGTCCACCTGGAAATGGTCTTARTTAGTGACTAAGTTNGAGAGTTTGCKAAWGYRASTGGACGTACCTGCGGAGAAGCTACCACCACCTCCGAGTAGAACTTGCATCGTTGCGAGAGCATAAACGTCRTCATCRTGRATACCGACACCTTCRTACGCAATATAYAGATGGTTGAACTCGGCGTTTGAGTCGTRGATGAAGCGGTGTCCACCAGTATATGTCGAGGACTGGGTGTTCAAGGGGACACTTGGAGATGCGGGGTTGGGGAACAGGTACGAGGCAGCTCTGGTGACRGTCTTTTGGAAGTTGGAGGAAGAGGGAGAGAGAAGATGAGGAGGGACTGTCTGGGAGGATGAGCTCGTTCGGGGAGCCGGAGACTTTAATGACGAGAAGTAYTTGTCTGCGAGCTCGACAAGTTCTTCGTGTTGCATTCCAACMCCCGCAATGACCATCTTGTCTGGTGTATACCACCGTCGCATCGTGTCGCGCAGGAGGGTCGAGTCGATGCTTGATACACGCTCTTCCGGGCATAGTAGGGRATTTCCAAGGCCTCCCTTCCCATAGGCAACGTTGTGTAGCACTTCGGGCAGAATCATTTCGGGCTTCGAGGTGATTTCTCGGATTTCGTAGTTCGCTGCATCCTGCTGAGCTGCAATCTCTTCAGGAAGGAACGCGGGGTTTTGAACGGTGTCTGCAATGAGCGACAGAGCAAGAGGTGTTGCTTGGTCGAAATGAGAGGACTGGTACATCATCGTTTCCCGAGACGAAGCACACATAATTTGACCCCCAAGCGARTGTATTGCCGTCGACATTTCYTCGTCAGACCGTGTGCTGGTGCTCTGTGTCATTCAAAATCATTGACGATATTTATACGACGAGWTGTCRCGTACCTTGAAGGCCATTCTGTCCAAGAAATGGCTTACACCCGACGTTTGTGGAGTTTCATAGCGAGCACCACCATCCAGATAGAGGCCTACGGCGGAAAAGTGACCTGGTGTAGAGTCTGTTGCGACACGCAATTTATTGGGAAGCGTTGTAATTTGGACTGTTGGGRTTGACGGYTCTGCGCTAAGAAGCCTTCTGCTTTTGAGCGCGGCTCTTGCAGGTCTGATGATGCTTCCAGCCTTGCGCATCGTTGGTGTCGTCGTCGTCGTCACTGTCAGAGAACCAAGTACGTCGGCAGTGATGGCGAACTTTCGGCAAACGGCTCAATCGTCTCACGCGTCAGTCGGCACGGCACGACGCGAGTCAAATGTGGGCCAAGTCTTTGCCAATGCATATGGCCTACCAACGCGGTGAACTCACGATGGGGGCATTTTCTCCCCTCTTTGTGTAGGTTTCCTCCCCGTCACTGTCGACACTCGATCAAACGAACAGGGCCACATAATATCCGTCTGCCATTAATGTCTTCATAGCTCAGTGGCTAGAGCGTGCGATTGCAAATCGCGAGGTCCCGTGTTCGAACCACGGTGGGGACTTTTTAATACCGCTATCTCGGATCTTCCAATCCCAACGTCAACGACGTCATTTCGAAAAACACGAGCGTTCTCTTGGTTTACTTTTAGCGCTTGCCCCGACCCACCCGGAAGCGGGCAGAGGGGCGCTCGTAAGGCATATTCGTCATGACGTTCAMGATATCTGCCGCCTGTTTTGTATGATGTAAGGAACTTGCTTGAGCAACGCGTTTCTGCGCTTTTTCCGTCCACCCGCCTCTTTCTTCCTTACCACGATGATGAACCTCACGAGCGTTGCACCTTGGATGGTCAAGGAGGGGATATGGGGACCTGTAACGGCGACCCTCGACTGGTGTGAGGCGAGTCCTTCATTTCGCATTCAAAGCTTCGTCAAGGGGTCCAACCGAGCATCCTTTCCCTAGGCCAATCACCAGTTCTCCCCGTACATCGCAGAGATGGCGAACACTTTGTCAAATCTCTTCACGGTCGGGATAGCTCTTGCTGGGTTTTTCCATGCACGACAGCAGGGCCTCCCAGCACGATACGGAGCTGGCTACATGGTACCCGCCTTTGATTCCGTTTTTGCCGAGCGTGCAGGTCGCATTGACGGCCCGCTTTCTTCCTCGCTCTAGGGCATCGCACTTGTTGGGGTTGGGAGTTTTTTCTTCCATGCTACCCTGCAATACCAAGCCCAACTCGCCGATGAACTCCCGATGATATACGTTGGCTCGATGAGTTTATGGCTCCTGTTCGATGACAAACCTGGGTTCGGACTCGCATCACCCAGAACGAGGTTTCTAGTGGCGGTGGCAATCGTTTTGGACGTCCTCTTCACCTGGAGCTAGTACGTTCTGGCCGATTCGTTTCTCTTTGCACCTCGTTAACTCGCCTCCGTAAGCATGATCAATCGGAATCCTGTGTATCACCAGGTCGTGTTTGGCACTACGGTCCTTTCGACAGCCCTCCGAATTGCGTACATCCTCCGGCACACGGAAGCTTCCCGTCGAATCCCACAGGCAAAGAAGGACACGATCTCTCAACTCTTTTGGGCTGGTGCTATCATGTTTGCTTCAGGGTTCTTGATCTGGAATCTGGACAATCTGCTTTGTCGCCAGCTGACACAGCTAAAGCTGCGTATCGGGTGGCCTGTGGCATTTTTATTTGAAGGTGAGTCTTACTCGGAGTAATCATGGATATGTCAGCTGATGCATCCTATGCCTCAAGGTCACTCCTGGTGGCACATACTCACTGTAAGTTCACACTCTGGTCCGACATTCTAAATACATACTCACCTGCTGATAGGGAATTGGCACATACTACATGTTCATCGGGATTCAATGTGAGTAATTGCTCCACGATTTTGGTCCCAAAGCCGTGCTGACTCGTCGCTTATCTAGATGTGTAAGCTGCGGATAGTGCTCCCGAGAAATATTTGTTGCTGACTTGTGTTTAGCACCCTCTGCACCAAAGACGACCCGCAAAGTTACAAGGTCATTTTTCATCACGGCTTGCCTCATGTAGTCCGACAACAGAGCGCCAAATCTCATTGAAAGAACTCTCTTAACTTGTAAATCCCATTGTTTTACGATTGTTGTAATCTACGCGTGTACGCAGACATTCTATGTACTGCAGTTGTATGGACTACGATAGATGATACGGATTATGCATGAATGAGTGGTGATTATCAATTAATACTGGTGGCTACTTTTGACCATCTACGCAGCTCATTCTAGAGGCTCCCCAACTGCCCATTTTGCAAATTCAATAACCTCCACGGCGCCAGGATCGTTTTCGTCAGACACGATACCCTCCTGCACTGACCACCGCTTGAGAACCTCTTGAACAGGTTGGCCGTTGAGGACATCGGGAAGCGTGATAAAGGGTTGGTTGTAAAGAGCGGAGTGGTCTTCTGGATTTTCAGACCGGATAGTCCGAGTGTCGAAGCCGACGATTTGGCGTCCCAAGGCCCGTTCCAAAATTTGGAGTTTGTCGAGGACTTCCGACGAGAAACCTTGCGGTGCTGGGTATTTGAGGCCGAGAAGAGCAAGGGTGCCAATCCTCCCTTCCGTCGGCTTGTGGATTGTGCCATGAACGTAGCCCGCCAGTCGGAATGCTCGCGAAGCCTCCACTGCCGGAGGATCTGCGGCGACGGTGACTGCCCTTCGCAGAGTAACGTTCTCCCCGACCTTGGCAATCAGATCCCGGATTGAGGTGGCCACGGTGCCCGTTGGTTCCGCACCGGGATTTGAGGAGGAGATCAACGGGGCGTCTTGCAAGAAGTCGACGGGGAGCGGTTGGAACGCGGACGAACTTGCTTTGGAGGTCTCAGCAATGAATGCTGCAGTGTGCGCAATGTCACTTGCGAGTTTCCCGAAGAGCTCGTTCCGTCCGACAAAGTCCGTCTCGCAGTTGAGTTCCACCATGGCCGCACGGATTCCGTTCAACCGACGGGAGCCTGTGAAGTTGGAGAGTACGGAGGTACTGATGAGGCCCTCGTTGGTGGCTCTTCCGCCGACCTTGGCTGCCTTTTTGGCACCGCTTGCTACGAGATCCTTCTGCAACCAGTCCAGGGCGGCGTCGACATCGTTGCCAGATGCACTGAGTGCTTCCCGGGCCTTGACGATGGAGACCTCGGTACGCTTCCTGAGCTCAGCGACGAGCTTTAGCGAGGGTTTCTCTGCTGCCGTCGAGTAGAGGCATCTGAATGCAGGGGAGGTTGCTGTCCGGAGGTTTCGTAGCATTTTGTGGTAGCGCGCTGGCAGGAATTTGGCAAGACGAGCTTGCAGCCCGCGTCTCCCGCATCGGCAATCAAACGCGAGAAAAAAACCGGTCAACAGCTCTGTTCTATTTTTGTCTATGCCTTTTTTCTGCAACAACCATGAGCGAATTCAAGGTGCCAGTCTCCATACCACAGGATCTTTTGCTCATCCAGGAGCTTGTGGGCCTGCCTGAACGGCCAAGGACGCCAGTAGTCGAGGCGAAGGAGGAAGACTCCAGCAGTGATAGTGAAGATATCTCTAGCTCTGGCAGCGAAGATAACAGTGAGGACAGCGAAGACGAGGTCGCAGCGAATCTAGTGGTGGACGGTGCAGATGACTCGGACCCCCAAAGCCCCAAGTCTGCGTAAGTCTACGTTCTGGTTGCGGTTTTTGCCAAAGCCAGGGTTGCTCATGTCACTAGCTCAGAACCTTCGAGCTCAGATTCTGAGTCGGATTCCGATTCAGAAGAAGAGTCCAAAAACAAGAAGACCGCTCCATTAGTGGATGCTGACGTTGACGACGATGACGATGAAGATGCTGCCCCAGGTACAGCCGCGGGACCGCACCTTCACACCAAGCATGAGATTGTAGAAGCAGATATCACAGTCCCGGACATCGACAAAGTAGCGCCCGATGAACACCTCGAAAAGGTTGGGGAAATCATGAGCATTATCGGCCAAGTCGTCATCGTGAGAGGGCTCGCTTCGCACAATATAGCTCGGGGCTCACAGAGGGCCTTGGATTCCGACACTCTGTTGGTGTTCGACGACAGAACCGTTATGGGCTACGTGCGTGATTTTTCTTATCTCCATGTTCTTCCCATTGAGATAGTCTCAGCTAGATTTACGAAACGTTTGGCCCCACAAATCAACCTCTGTACCAAGTCAAGTTCAACAGCAAATATCCACTTGACCCAGAACGGGTGAAAGTGTCGAAAGAGGTTTTCGTGGTCCCTTCGAAGAGCAAATTTATCTTTGTCGACCAAATCAAGGCTTTCAAGGGTAGTGATGCAAGTAACGTCTACGACGAAGAACCCGCCGACGACGAGCTCGAGTTCTCCGATGACGAGGCGGAAGCAGCATACAAAAGTCGAATGAAACGAAAGTACGTCATTTTCATCTCATGTTCAACTCCAGCTCTTCATGAGTTTTGCAGGAGAGGCGAATCTCGTTCTCGGTCAGTCACTCGAGACCCTACTCCCAATCCATCCCATATGAGGGACCAGGAACTAGTGGACGATGCGTTTCTCAGTCGGGGCGCATACGATGAGCACGGTCCTTACGATCTCGACTTCCGTGCACCAGGGCCTTCGAGGCCAGCGCCTATCCCGTATGACGATCCATATGCTACCACGGCTGATCAGGTAGCAGATGATACAGCAGCGTCATCGGTGTTTCGTCCCCCTAGACCACCAGCACGTCAGGATGGTCGACAAAGGGGGAGAGGACGTGGCCGCTTCGGTCAGCATCCCCGCGGAAGAGGTCGTGGTGGTGGACTCGACAGCAGACGAGGAGCTTCACCTCAAACCACAGTCCCTCACCAGAACGACTTTTCGGAAAACTTTTCGGAGGGCTACGATCCTCGAGCGCCTCCGCAGACGCATATGATGGGTCAAGGCTACTATCAGCAAGACTTCAATGGCATGGGAACAACAGGCTCTGCCGCTGGCCCTGATTGGGGGTACCCTCCGAATCAAATGCCAGGCATGGTGCATCCACCATTCGGTGGTCAGAATGCCTTCTTCCAAGGCCAGCAGACGCCGGCTATGCCATTTGTCCAGCCTCACATAAATCCTCGCTTTGCTCCTTTCGGGTTTAACATGGGTCAAAATCCGGCTTTCGGAGGCCAATATAGCATGCCGAACTCGCAGGGTGCTGGCAGTCCGGATGCTCAAGCAACGGGTTACCCTCAACAGCCATGGAACCAACAGTGGGGACCACAGGGCGATGGCCAACAAGGCTAATACCAGGAATCCTATAATACTTAGGGTCCCGGAGAAATATTCTAGCTGGTGTAGTGACAGTATCCTAATATGTACCGGATGGTGCCTTCCTGCCTGAATGTCAGTATATCGATCAGATCAAGGGGTGAGTCGATACTGGTTTCTTGAATGCCTCCACCATCGCGGAGCGCTGCATTGCATGTCCTAGTCTTGCCGAACCCTTTTTTTGTGGTTCAGTTTGAGGCAAGCGGCGGGATTCCCTCTAGTCTTTTGGAGGACCTGGCAGCTGGCAAGAGTCGGTTCTTGTCGATAACCAGGTCGGACGACGAAATTTCGGTTGTGGGTGAGGTATACGATGGGGTCTTGGAAAAGTGCAGAGAACATGCAACCTGGACCTGCATTAAGATCAGGGGACCTATGGAACATGGTAGGCAAATACGCTGGGCTCGAAGACCGTTTTAGCCGAGGCTTATTGCCCGAATACAGATTTGACAGGGATCATGGCCTCGTTCACTGAGCCTCTTAAAGAGGCGAAAGTGCCAGTCTTTGCCCTTTCTACATGGTAACTTTATTCGTAACATTAGCGTGAATTCAGGACGTAATTCCAATCACAGGAACACAGACTATGTGCTCATACCCACAGCCTCGGCACAAACGGCCACTCAAACACTTCGTTCAGATGGATGGGAATTTGAATAGTGGCTAGAGAAAATATACAAAACCATTATCGAGATAGCATTAATTTTATTGTGTATTACTACTGTAAGCTGGAAAGGAGAAAGTGTGCGTGAGCCAGGCTGGCAGAGGCATGTCAGTGTGGCACCGCGGTGCCTTTTTGGACACCGAAGGATTCTCAACAACCCCCAGCTAAAATCTCAAGCCGGTTTCGCGTCTCCCCTTAAACTCTCCCTCAAACGCGTCGACGGCGCGGAGAGCTCATGATACACGCTTTATCCTCATCCTCGAACTGAATACCTAAATTCTGGACGGAACCTACGCAATTTGGTGGCAAGTGAACACACCAAACCTGATCTGCAACCATGGATGCAGCTTCTTCGTCCGCTCATACGGACTTACCGTTTCAACGGCGCCAAGTACCAGCGAGGAACCGGCGTGTCACTGGAGGGGGACTAAATTCCGAGGTGGACCTGACGATACAGGAGGCCCTCAAGTATAAAGGTGCGCCTTCGCTGCGGCTGGCACGGAACCTCAGCGTCTCAACCCTTCCATTGCCACCATTTATACAGAGACTCAACACACGTTACTCGCCTCGGACACCTGTGTCTACTTGACGACGGATAGCAGTTATGCAGAGTCGTCTGTCGACGCAGGCAGGATCGTCAACAATGTCGTGGAAGAGCAGTTTTATAACCGACCGGACGTTATCAGCAGCTTCAGGGAACAGCAGATCATCCAGACGCCGGACGTGGTGCCTATTGAAGGGGACGTCCATTCGCGTTTTCGACCCCGTGAAGGTGACATGGTGAGAGATGTCTTGAGACGGTCTGCTCTCTGGTTGACCTGGTGTCCGACTTGTAGGGTCTTGTGCATGATTCCGACGAGGATTTCTTGAAGCGCCACAAGCGATATGAGAACTCAGAAAAGCGGACGCGAATCCGAGAACTGGAATCCCTCAGAGCTGAACACAACAAGCTAAAAGTCCGCATGGAGCAGTACAAGACTATGGACAGTCTGCTGTTTCTTACCCTCCCCGCCGATATTTTTCCTCCGCCACCAGCTCCGGAAGAAGAAAGCGTGCCCAGTAGCTACTCGGTCGCTCTTCTGGATAGCGCGGCAGCCTATGAAGAAGGGGAACGACGGCGGAGAGAGATGCTTAAAGCAGCTCATGGAATCGACGAGCGGTATCGAACCCTACTTCCTGACGAAACAAAGACGGGAAAAAAGGCTGCAAAGTCAGCGGCGGCAGCTGCACAAGCGGCAATAATGGCAGCAGCAGCATCCACAACACCGATTCCACCTCCACCCGTCAAAGTCCAGCCAGTTGAAATGGAGATCGAAGAACGGGCAATATCAGTGATTCCGAAGGAGCCAGAGAAACCCAAGCTGAAGTTGCCCATCCGTTCAAAAGCATCGACACCTTCCGCTGTATCAGCCCCGTCCCCTGCTTCCTCAAAATTCAGTACAACTCCTTCTGCTCCACCAAGGAGGGGGAGGCCTCCGAAGAATGCCGCCCTCGCGGCTCTGAAAGGGAAGAACCCTGCTTCAGCCCCGTTTGAATTGGCGACCCCACCACCACCGTCGTCCTCTTCTCCGAGTCCGTTCAGTATCATACATCACGGAACGAACGGAACAATTATGGAGGTCTCCGATTTACGAACACCCTCACAATTGCTTCCACCATTAGCATTACCGCCGCCACCAGCATTCGTACCAGCAGCATCAGTACCTGCACCTGCACCTGCGCCGCCGCCCCCACCTCCGTTGGCACCGGAGCTAGCACCGCCAGTTGCTTCAGCTGCTCTTCATATTGCACGAATTATCATTCCTGCTGAGCCCCGGGGTGAAGAAATACCCTTACCCCCTCCTTTGCAAACAACATGGTTTCCCGAGGTAGAGCATAAAAAGGAAGAAGAGGAAGAAGACTTCGTCTCGAGGCCGAGGAAGAGGGTGAAGCAGTCCCCAGAACACGAGATGCGAGACTCTCCTCCACGACGAGCACCATCTCTACCCGCGATCGAGTCGATATCTACGACTCATTTCCAATCGCCAGCGCAGTTCCAGTCACCGGCGCATTTCCAGTCACCAGCGCATTTCCAGTCACCGGCACCTTTCCAATCACCAGCACCTTTCCAGTCACCAGCGCCTTTCCAATCACCAGCGCCTTCTCCTCAAGTTGCTGTGTCTACTACGAGCGCGAGGCGGGGACCTAAGGCCGGTGCCAAGGCTAAACCTCCGTGTATCCTCATGCAGGTGTCACTTCGTAACGTCGGCACCAGAGCAAAAGCTCCCCGCCACAACATGGCTTTCGGCGTTAAACTACCTTCCATACTGGCCAACCAGGATGCCTACGAATACGAACTTCCTGCGGGAATGGGAGTCACGGTGCAGCCGCCTCCAACCGTGGAAGCACCGCCGACTGCATATCCACTGATTGGACGTGAGCCAGATGGATCGGACGGAGAAGACGATGACCGCTACGAAGCTCACGATATACCCGACCTTGAGCCACAGGCAAAAGAGGTCGAAGTCAAACGGCGCAGGTCGACTACGAGAGAATGGTCCCGCATTCCTTCCTTACCACCTCCTCCCGTAGCGCTGCCCCCTCCAGTCCTACGGCCTTTTAAATTTTCTTCGTCTCCAGTTCCTGAAAGTGAGGACAATTTTCGGTAGGATTAGACATTTGTCTTTTTCTGGGTCAATAGATCATTTCGTTTTTCCTGTACGTTTTTGTAGTGCTTTGAAGTTTGAGTCGTAACATTATTAACAGATTTATTGAAAACAGTACGAGCATCTACGATAATCGAATTAGATTCTATACTACCGTTCCAGCGGGAACCTCGCCGACAGCTTTGCTGACTACTCCCGACAGGTATTGTCGAGACGGTATACCGAGGTCCTTGCTTTTTGCCATGGCCAACTCTAGTTGAGTACGCAGGGGCAACTTTTCGATCGGTGTGGTGTAAAGGGCCTGGGATGGTTTGGGAGCGGAGGCAGAGTAATCACCAGCAAACCTTCTAAGGATGCGGTTCGCGGCCTTGAGRGATGAAGGGCTTGTAGACGAAACGTTGGACAAAGCGATGTCAAGCTTTGAGGAGGCAGGCTTYCGGAAGACGTTCCTGAGGTCGGGGGAGACAGCCCAGGGGCCTGGATAGTTSGCCTCTTCGACATTAGCATTGAGGTCTGCGGCGGTAAGGTCTGCTGAGTCGTCTTCAGTTTGCGCCGTTCGCTTTGGGGCAAAGTTTATGGTCGACACTCGAGGAGGGGGACCTCTTGTCCTCGACTTGAAATTTCTGTTGTTTCTATTGTCGGGTCGACCGCCTGAAGCACCATCCCTCCTGACTTGTTGCTGTCCTCTGTTCTGCCTGAAATGGCTCGTCCGGTCGCGGACGGGTGCGCTGCTGGCATTACCCTCATTTGTGGAGAGGGTCGCTGGCTGGGCTTGAGGTGGCCGTCTTGGASCTTCCTGAGCCCTTTTCACTTCCGTYTCGAGGCGYTGAGCGCGTCGTTTGGCAGCCATTTCTCCGATACGATCTGACATGGCCTGCGCGGCATGTCCCGCTTTCGTCTCTCGGAGGAGGGTGCCAGCGAGGCTGTCTTCCTTGGAGTTGACCCTAGCAGTATAAGCTGCACCRGTATCCAGCTTCACTGGAGCTCGCTTGGGCTTGCGTTGGGTTCGGGGAGCACCATCTACAATTYGAGTCAGGCCGACGGGTTGGCGASTGAAGGAACGGAATATGCGTACCCGATGATTTTGGCTGCTCGGTTTGACCTTGGGCCTCTGGAGGAGCGGTTGAGTAGCTCCTCACCCTGRCCACCGACTCTAGGCGRAGGGCCTGGCGCGGTCTGGCGAGGCGGTACATTGGAGGGATATACGAGCTCATTGACGCCGTTGTTGGCGAGGACGGATTCCGAAGTGTTTGGCTGTATTTTTTGGTGCATGTGACCTGCCGGAATTGGCGACGCGGAGTCGGTCGACGGTGGCAGGMKCGGKATSTATCTCTGGCCTACTCATGCACTACATCCTCGGTCGACTCGTCGTTACACTCGTCCTCTGCCTCATTTCCTTCATTGCATACTCATCGCAGATATTCATTATATGGCCATGGTACGGTAGTGAGCTGTCTGTAGAGCTCGTCACTCTGCTTGCACCGTTCAAGTAAGTCCCAGGTCGAGTTTGAATGGAACTCYCGTTGACCAGTGCTTTACAGTATTTTTGTAGCGATTCTGTTCTACAACTAYTATCTATGCGTCGCTACCGATCCTGGAACGGTACCACCGAATTGGGCAAGTCAACCCTTCAGGGCATCTGGCTCGCAGTCGGCTAACCAGTGCTGCAGAGACCAGATACCCATGCGGACGGATATGAGGTCAAGAAGCTCACAGGAGCYCCTCGTTATTGCAGAATGTGCCAGTGCTACAAGCCTCCAAGAACACACCATTGTAGGGACTGCAATAGGCTCGTTGTCCATTTTTCTATCCCTASCGTGCTTAACTGACCCATAGACGCTTAGATGTGTGCTGCGCATGGGTACGCGGYGGTGCTGAGAACAAAGTAKTAGCGAGACTTATAGGCTCTTTCTACAGATCATCACTGCCCATGGATCAATAACTGTGTTGGCCACTTCAACTACAGCCATTTCCTTCGATTCCTTTTCTTCGTCGATGTTGCCTGTTCATACCACCTTGTGATGGTCACCAAACGGGTTCTTGCTGCCATGGAAGGGAGCTTCTGGGCATGTCACTCCACTCTGACCCATTTCGATCATTACTTACATCCGTTTCCCTTTAGGCCGAGCCTTCYACCACCGAACTCGTTATGCTCATCATGAATTATGTTACCTGTGTTCCAGTGTTGCTCGCAGTTGGAGGGTTCAGGTAAGCTCTCTCATTGAAAAAKACGATCAATCCTCATTTTCGTAGCGTATACCACTTCTTCAACCTTCTGGGAAATTCAACCACTATCGAGGGTTGGGAGAAAGATAAAGTCGCAACAATGGTCCGTAAAGGACAGATTCACTCTGTGAGCTCGATCCTCTTTTMTATTCGTTTCTCCTCTAACCAAAAGGCTCAGATCAAGTTCCCATACGTGCGTTATCTACTAAGCATGGCCCTGCTCGCAATCCTAATCCATCCTTGCCACTCTAGGATCTCGGTAGAATCAAGAATATCAAAGCGGTATTGGGAGACAACCCACTTCTGTGGTGCCTCCCAAAAGCAATGCCTGGAAACGGAACACGCTTCGAGCTTGCTTCTCATACCGGTAAGTGGGAGAGGCTTTCTCGGCGTGACAAGGATATTCCAGAAGTATGATTCTCTTGTCACTCTCTGTGCGTAAGTTGTATCATCTATTACTGCCCCGCCTATCTAAGCTTTGTCYACTCTTTCAGCTTTTGAATTACAAATTTTGGCATTCTTCTGACGCAYCATATCTAGTGCCTGGTGAAATTTGGCCTCCCAAGGAGCACGAGCCCGACCGTGCGCCTGTACCTGAATCTCCRTGGACCTACGAAAACGGCTCTTTCAATCCAGACCTAGTACCGACGAATACTCGTACTGGGCCACGGCGTAAGGTTATGGATGACGGTGTTTACAATTTGCCACCCTATCATCCTGACTTTGAAGACCRTGAGATGCACGCCGTCCAGGACGAGGAGCATGCGCCCTTCGAGGAAGAATATGAGGAGGAAGATTACACCTATTCTAGTCGAGGGCAGACTCATGTCAGGCGTGGCTCAGAAGGTTATGAGGTTCGCTCGATAAATAGAGAGGATCTCATGAGGCAGTACTTGGAGGAAATCAATGCCCCAGACCGCTACGTTCGATACGAGCCGGAGCCCTATTCAGAGTCGGACGACTCAGACGACGATGTTCCACTGGGTGCAAAGCAAGGTCGCGATAATAGTGTACAAGTATGATAGCGTGCTAATATYTAATATTWMATAKNACATAGTGTGGTACAGAATATRTGGACGGTTCAATAATGATAYSTGGAATGAAAAAYCGAAAAATGCGTTGTACATATCACGATGCTGACTCTGCTACTACRCTCTCTGCCGTGGCCGTTAACTCTGCCGTTTTWTCGATAACCTGATTGACTATCTTGTCAACTTCCTCCTTGAGCGCTTCACCTGCATGACGAGTTCCCGCAATAATGCCCTCCATTACAGGTTTCAGCTGTGCTTTCACTTGATCGACAATCTCCTGCTGAATCTCCGGGGCGATGTCGTCAATCGTTACTTCACGGACAGGCCGAGGAGACTTTCTAGTCAACCTGAGTGTTGCCAGCTGCTCAGAGAGCTCCTTGACGAGGTTAGACCGTTCTTCCTGCTTATTTTCGGCTTCCTGAATCATACGTTCTGCCTGAAGCTCAACGTCAACAACCAGGCAAGTTATAATAACAACAGCACGCTTCTCACCTCTTCATTACTCTTTTTAAGGGATTCCGTCTTCGCTTTAAGGTCCTCGAGAGCGGCCTTTAGGGACTGGATTTTTTCATCCACAGCAGTAGCTTCATCCAACGACTGTCGCAGTGCGGCATCTACTTKGGCACTATCTTGGATCTGGGTTGTAACTTCCGCTGACAACTTCTTCAGCCGCGCAGCATTCCTTTTCTTCATAAAACCTTCTCGGAACTCCTCCATTGCATCGTCAATGTCCGAGACTGTATAGGCAGACATGTATATGTTTTCCTCGACACTGATAACCCGTGCTTCAAGGGCGTCGGCCGCTGCCTTGAGATCTTCGAAAGAGASAYCCACCCTTGTGTCTAGCTGGTCAACGACACTTGGGATGACTTCCTTTTGGGAGGAGGGCCCAGCAGCGTTGTCTTTTGCGGTCTCTGAACGGTTCGACGGAAGTTGCCTGTATGCTGCGAGTCGTTTAGGTAGATCCAACTCGGTGATCCAATTCCTGAGCTCCAGCGTGTACTTCTTGATCTTTTCCCTGTCGCGATCGGGGTCGTACGGCCTATGGGATCGGGAGGGGATATCTGGAAGAGACAACAGTTTGACAATGTTTTCTGCTCTCTGCCTCCTCAAGTCTTGAGAGCATTCAGCGGCTTCTTTTCGCCCACTCTCCAACTTCTTCCTCGTTCCCTGGGTGGATTTTGCATAATGTTCCGAGTTGTTGTTCCGCCTCCAATTTTCTTCTGTCGCCTTCGCTTTCTTCAGGCAGAACTGGATGTAAACGAGTAGAAAAATGTGTCTTTGAGAGTGATAAGCCCATTGTTAGCAGGAAGTGAGAATGAACTTACTCGATGACGCTACGGTACTTGTCAATCCTATCTTGAGGCGAGAGCTTCAGAATGGATTTTTTGGGATCCACCTTCAGCTGCCCACCGGATGACTTGCGCTTCAATGCYCCTGCCTGAGCTAGCAAGGTGTCTTTGTCATTGTTCACCGTAGCCAGGTTGATCGGGGGCGGTGGGGGCAYTGGTTTCGCATGGGGTACAGGAGGTGGGCCCATTGGTATGGTAGGTGAGGGTTGCGGTTGTGTGGTAGTAGGTAAAGAAGCCCTAGGTGCAGGYGCCACAMCAGCTAATCTTGCCGTTGTCTGTTCACTGATAGCTACATTCAGTGGCTTCTGGGTTGCTCTCTCCTTGCCTTTGGCTTTGGCTTCGACTGCAGTCGAGCCCAATGTTGCGCCTGCGTCGAGGGTCGTTTGTGGTGGGGGCCTGGGACGCGGGTCTATGGCCATATTCGGGGAACGTTGCGGTGCGTTGAAACTGGACTTTCTGGGGGGTAAAGCAACGGATGGCCTTTCGTGTGATCGACTGCCCCAAGCTGTTTCAGGAATTGCTTTGGCATCCCATCCATTGGCATCGTCCCCTCCCTCCTTGTTCTTGCCCTTGTCAGCACCCCAGGCTCCCCAGCCACCATCTCCTGCTCCGCTGCCACCACTTGTTGTTCCCCAACCATTATCTCCTGCTCCGCTGCCACCGCTTCCTGTTCCCCAGCCACCACCTCCYGTTCCCCAGCCTCCACYTCCTGTTCCCCAGCCACCTCCTCCTCCCCGGCTGCCTCCTGTTCCCCAGCCTCCATTGCTGTCAGGCTCTGCTCCAGACCCACTGGCAGTTCCCCATCCTGTGGAAGTGCTGGCGGAGCCACCAAGATCGCCTCTCCATGAGTCTGAGCTTGAGGCCACCGAATCCTTTTGCTTGGGGTTATCGGAAGCAACAGACCACCCTGAGTTCGTCTGCGTCTGTCTCAGTTGAGGACTTTTCCATGACGATTCGTCAAAGTCCCTCCGTTTTTCCTTCGATTTGTATGGTCCTTGCCTACTAGGCCCATTGGGTTCCTAGCAGGTCGAAAGACGGGGATCAGCCTTTAGAATTTCAAAGGGAAGGAAATGTGTGTACCGGACGTGCGAAAAGGCGCCTTGCTGCGTCGGGCCAACCAGCCTCCTCAGGGTGGATGTAGGTGCAGGTGCTTCGATTTCTACATCCCGAGCCAACAATAATCTTTCCCTCATCGTCATACCACTGCGAGAAAGTCAGGATGTGGGGGGCCGGGATACGGATTGAAAAGCTGGCGAACCTTACACCGAATAGTACCACGCATGGTCGAGCTCGAGAGTAGGGTGTGGGTCGAAGCTAAGGAGACAAAGCGCGTTCCCGGACAGCCAAGATCAAAAGACGCGTGCATCACCTGACACATTAAATCTATAGACTAAGAGTATACATTGCAGAATGATATACAAGGACCAAGAAACGACAAAGAATTACGCTCCAAAGCTTCACAGCCCTCCCATGCGGTCGGCGTAAATCTTCCAGATTAGACCTCCAACCTCCCCAACCTCTAATGTGCTCGCACCAAGCTGTAGCTGGACGTCCCATTCACCAGACTGGTCTGACTGCTCCTTTATGACAATCCCATTCACCTTCAACTGAACCTCGCCTGGTTTCGAGGGCTTCTTCTTATGAGCCTTGGCATTGTTCGCCTGCCTCGTCGATGCCCTTGTCGGACGACCTCTTCTCCTGCCTTTACCCTTCTTCCGTCCGTTCCGGGTGGGTGTGGTATCGACGGCCATATCTTCATCATAGTCGTCGTCTTCTTCCTCTTCCTCGTCGCTGCTTTCTTCCTCTTCACCTTCATGATGTGCATTGAGAAATGTCACGTCGCTGACTACGAGCCTCGTCTCTCCAGGCAACATTCGCAAGGCCCACGACTTGACACCATCGGTGTGATCCAAGTAGATGACTCTACCCTGGGGCTGAACCTGAACCTTCACAGACTTCAATTGGAATTGACTAGAAGGTGGAGCAGGAGATGTAGCGGGTGCAATGGCCGGTGTTGAGTTTTGCAAGGAGCTCGGTTGAAGAACTTGTGATAAAGTTGGAACCAACGCTGGCGCTCTCGGTGCGGGTGAGGGAACGGCCCGGACGTTCGCAGGAATGGTAGAAGAGGATGGGTATTGAGGAGCCACCGAGTTCACCAGCGGGGAAGGTGCGATGGCAGGCTGAGGAGGGAGTACTGTAACTGGTGGCCGAGGAGATCGCCTAGCTGCAGGGACAGCTGGAGCATTTAAATGAATCGGAGCCGAGGCCGCCACAGGAAGAGACGCTTGAGGTGCTTTGGGTGCTATGGCCGGTGGTGCAGCTACAGGCGGTGCTTTGGGTGCGCTGCTCGCAGCGGCGGGTACCTTCAATGTCAGGGAAGGATGTGTGGGCTCTTGCTTGGCAGTCTGGAGTTTAATCTTAATTTTGGCAGAAGGTTGAGAGTACTGAGGCAGCGAGTGTGGCGGGGGCAAGTCCGACATTAGCTGCCTGAAGAAACTCTAGAAACCGATTAGAGAAATAGCGATGGACCGAGCGTTAGACTTACTCTCAATGTCAGAGCATCCTCCCAAATTTGAGTGTGCTCCTGGTTGAAAGTCATCGCATTGCTGAACACTAACTCTACGTCAGCTGCGAAATCGGGGGCTCCTTGGTATTCCTTCTGTTTAAGCTTTTTCTGGAGGAACATTAGTACATGCGGTGGAGGAGGCACAAGAAACGTACAAAGATAGCGCTAAAGCACTGAGGCCTCTTGATCTCCTTGTAGTAGAACGGCCACAGTTTGCGTGACGGTAGCTCCATGAACTCTGTCGCCAGGTATCGACCACTGAGAAGACGTTAGAAAGCTCAAATGATACCAGCAAAATCGCGTACTGTTCGTCTGACTTGTCAACCAATTTCTGCAGCCTTGTCTTGAGCATACGGTTAAGGCTTGGAGGCTTGGACTTCTTCTCTTCTCCGTTTTCAGGAGGAATAATCTTCGCGTAGGCTTTGTTCGCGGTTTTCTATAGCAATGGTCAGCCATGGGGTGCAACTCGCATAGGCCCAGGACGCACCAGCAGCTCCTTCGCATCCTTCCAGATGATGCTGTCTTTCATGTTATACAGCTTGGAATTGTTGAAGCAGAGTTCAAAATCCTGGCGAACATCTTCCAGAGTCGGGTAACCGCCTTTTTCTATCTTCGCCTTGATGTCCTCCAGGCCAATGGGGTTCTGGATGATCATGTAGTAATCGGGGAACATCCTTTTGTTAGGTTTTCGCATGAAAATCGTCGCCATATTGCGCCCCCTGACGTTGGAATAGCATTAGTATGAGAGGTAGTGGATCAAATGAGACCCTGTACGCACTCCTTATTGACCGCGTCCTTCACCGTCTGCCATATATGCAGACCGTGCCGTTTGACCTCTTGAGGTCCCATGGCCAGCTTGACAACGTTGCGACCTCCACTTCCCTCGCCGCCCGATTGCTCGTTGTCTGACATGGCACCGTCCCCGCCATCTGAAGTCGCCCCGTCGTCGGCATCCCTTCGAGGGCGCTTGGGGCGTGATCCTTCGGCGACACCAAATGCGCCGTTTGCCTCTCTCTTCGACATGGTCCTTGCTCGCTCTTGAGAATGTCCTTAAGATCTGAAGAGAGGATAGCCACGAGAATATTGCAGTATCTCAGTCGCCTGTAACTGACCACCTCCGAACTAAACGACGACAGCACCCATTATTGTCGGCCACGTGACGAGACGCGTTGAATGGCTCGGTCCTTTTAAGCGTCACAGCTCGGAGCCCTGCTCGAAACAGACAAACGTTTAATGTTTCTAAATCTATGGATGCTACTACACGCAAGAAATCCTTTTCTATGTCGACAAAGACCAAGTACTTCTAATGTTTCAGCTTGGCAATTCTAAGGCTACGCATTTTATTCTTGGCCGCCCGAGAGTGCTTGTTGAGACCACCATAAAATGCCCACTGCGCATCCTCAGGGCTGTCTCTGGCTGCTTCACTCGAGTACCGTCGCAGAAAACTGGCACCCCCAGGCTGCATCACCTCCGGACGTCAGCGTTCTCAACAGAGTTTCGGTGGAGATTGGCACATACATGTTCCCGAAGGTATGGCGTGGCATCTACCACAAAGCCATCGAGAATGATGAGGCAACTTGACGGTTTATTTCGCTTGAACTCCGATAATTTATTGGAATCCCAAATCGGACCTTGCCATTCTTCCTCTGTCTCGTCTGCGGAAGACTCTTTCAACTGAGTCTCGCCAGAGTATTTCTTGTGCATATAATGCGCCGCCTCTGTGACGTCCTCTTTCTTAGCACGGCGCAACCCATGCACCAAGCCAAGCTCGCTCAAAGCGAGAATTATCCATTTACTCGGATCCCAGTCGAACGCCGACGGCCCAGAACGAAAGTCATGGGGGAACGTGTGCTGTGACAAAAAATCGGTAAAAGCGACGGCTGCGCGCGCACCTTACGTACTTACATGCTTTCAGAAAATGGGTGAGAAGTAATATTCACTATGAGAATGAGGAAGACTCACGAAGTTGTGATTCCCTTCTCCCCCGGTGAGAATAGCGAGAAGCTGGTGATGAAGTCAGGCAAAGAAGTCGGCCCCAACCGCGTCTACTCACGAAGTTTCCTCTAGAGGTGTCTTCGTCGGAATACGGCTGTAGACCATCCTTGTGGGCGAGCCTGTGCAAAATTCCAGTTCTGATACTATAATCACATAATTTGATTTGACGCACGAATTCACCAAGAAGGTGCAATGCCAGACTAAGAAGACGTCAGTATCTGTCTCCATAAATTTAGCTGATGAGAGCGACTGAACTGAACAACCGCGACACCAGGCCCGCCCACACGAACGAACCTACGGGATCTTCCCATAATAACCCCAGCAACGGTGGGAAGACAAATCCGAGGGTCAAGGCAACTGGAACTGAAACCGCACGTCGAGGACAGTCCTCTCACACAGATGGCAACGGCGTACCATAGTACTTGTGTTGCAGTCTCACCACTACCCATGATCTCTGTCAGCTGGAGATACAATGAGCACACCAATGGAGACATACCTGGATCCCGCTCCAAGTCGTCTTGTTCAATCAGTTTCATACGCTCGTAAGTCGGTTTGAAGAATATCCATCCCATATGGGAATAGAAAAGGCCCCTAGTCGCAGCATAACTGTCACAACAAAACGAGGTGGATAAAGCAGTATAGCCGGGAAGTCAAACGGGCATACGGGTCGTGGATAGGATCATCCGTATATCTCTAGTGAAGTATGTCAGCTGCGCTTACTCCCGCTTCCCGACATGAATTTTTGTAGGCGTACGTGATGAAGTCGGTGACGTAGGCACCTGCGGATAGTACGCCGTATTGGATAAGATCCCGCTCATAATGCTGTAGAAGCACCACTTACCACCACTGGAATGGAATCAACACATTGGGGTTTATCAATAATCGACCCCGAGTGGTATCTTGGGGGAAGTACGCACCTTGATAGATCCCTGAAAGCCCGCAGAGCCCAGTATCGCCAAGAGAGCGCGGACGCCAATGCTCGCTCTGAAGGCCTTGTGAGAATAGAGACGATGATATCCAATAGTAATTCTATATGCATTGGAGAGTTAATGGTACGAGGAATCGTAAATTAAATTCGCGGAACGCACCCAAAGTCTGCAAGCTGCCAAACGAGAAAAGCGAAAACAAGGGTTCCCCCCTTCACCGCCCATGGGGGATAATAGTACATTCCAACGAACGCAGCAAAGTGTACAGATAGAAAAAAGATGGAGTTAGACCACCATATCTGAGGACGACCATGGCCTGGAGGATCGCCAGTTTGCTGAAGCATAGGTGGTTCGACGTTATCCTACCAGACACGGATGCACGAGAAGGAGAAGGAGAAGGAGAAGGGAAGAAGCAACGGTTTGATCGCCCCCTTGGTAATTATTTAAGTAAAAATCGGAGTCCCTAGACTGAGATATCATGTGTCCCCAGAGAAATATCCAAGATTCGAACAGCACTAGAGACACGAGGATCGACTGCGCTCGAGATTTTGAGAGGCTTTAGAATCTAAATATATGATGGCCAAAGACGACGGCGCGCACAGATCGGTGAGTGGTGCCTGAGGTTCGGCAACAATACCTTTTGTCACAATGGCGTGAGTCGACTGAGTAGCGGGATATTCAACCGCATTGCAGTGATATTCGCGCAACGTTTGAGCCTTGAGGCTCGAATACAAAGAGGAGGACAACTGGGAGGAGAGAGGGACGGATCAATGTGTCGCCATTGTCCCATCACGGAGCGCTCGAGCTCAAATAGGCATAGAGAAACGGTTGATTAAANAGGTATAAGTGATCCCAGACCACAATGTAAAGTAAACTGAAATCAGTAGAAATAACAGCAGCTACAAGCAAAAGGCTAACGTTCGGATATTTAGCTCTCAGAGCTATCCTTGAGTATGGGGCGTGCTTGTTGGCCAATTTTGTCCCAGTACGTGTCCCAAGCAAGGTCAGCGGCCTCTCTCACCCTCTGAATCTCCTTCCTGCTCGTTTTCCAGTTGCGCCACTCATTCTCCGGGGATGCCCCAAACCCCGAACCATCTCTTCTGAAATGCATGTGGCTTTCAGCCCATCTGCCACCACTGAGATGTATCTCCCGGAGACCTTTTGGAAGCAATTGCTGGACGACTGGGGTGACCGTCTTGCTGTTGACCCCGCTGCCTGGCATCAAGGTGAGTCCCCATAGATCGTGTCCAGTCATCTTCCTGGCTGTATCGAACAAACTTTCCAGCATCGTTATTGATTCGGGGGCACGAGCGGCATGACCGCTAGACACCTTTCGTTAGACATCTCTTCGATGACATCAAGAAGGAGGCACACCTCGTCAATACCCGGGAAATACCACCGATTTCAATAATGTCACTGAGAGCTAAAATGGCATAGTGAGTTCCTATGGTAATTGTGACAGACTTTGAACACACCCTCTTCAGGATCCCGAGTCATGTCGAAAGCTCTGTGAAAGCAGACTAGACGCGGACTCAGTTTCTTGACAAACTCCCGAATAAATGGCATATTTAATGACCTTCCAGTGGCAGAATCTCATCTACCAGCCTTCGCTTGAAGTTAGCGTTGCGCAGAAACGTTGATCCGGGATTGGCGACGTACCGTTTCATGGTTTCAATGTCTACACGGCCGTCTTCGGACAACGCGCCAACCACGAATCCACGCACACCCAGCTCCTTGAAGGAAGCGATGTCACTCAGCATCACTTCGATCTCATGGTATGAGTATCGAAAGTCGCCAACCCGTGGCCTTATCATGACCTAAGTGGAAAGACATTGAGTTCTGTGCAACAAGTGGGAATAGAACCGACTCACCATTAGCGGTACAGAGTCCTTCACCGCTTTTTGAATGGACCTGACGAGCCCAGGACTGGGAGTGGTTCCTCCACCGACGCCAAGGTTGGCACAGACCTCCAATCTGTCGGCACCACCATGCACGGCACTAATAGTATCTGGTGTTAAATTCTCAGCAATTCCATTGAAGGTAGTAGGGAAACAGACTTTACTGCAGATTCCACGGAGTCGACGCAGACTTCGATGAGAAGAGAAGGAACGGCTTCCTCTACGACCTCCATTGTGGGCTACAAGCTACAACTTCAAGCCAGACAAAGGGAGAGCAGCGCTGGCAGTGGCAACGGAATCGGCTCGCTTGGTGACATGAGGTGTTTGACTGAAATGATTGTGGGCAGAGCGCCCACCCGTAATGGGAAATGTCAAGGTCGATTACATCACCCGCAGCCAAAGATATATTTCCGACTCGCTGCCTCCTCTCTCAACCTCAAACGACATGCCGGCGGCTAAGAAGTCAGATGAAGAGACCAAGGAGGTCAAGGAATTGAATTCTGCAGAGCCTGCGGCTGAAGTTGCTGCAGAGGATGTAGATGATGGCGAAGACGATGCCGAGGATGTTGGAGGCGAAACCACTGGTGAGCACTGTCCTCATTTTAGTCTTCTGGGCCCTTTTTCTGGTGTTCATCTGTCCTACGAACCTCCTTGTCGTCAACAGCCTGCTCATAGAATCCTTTTTTTACTGTAGGCGAAGCAAAGAAGAAAAAGAAGAAGAAGAAGCCTAAGAAAAAAGGAGGAGCAAAAGTGGCGCAGAGCAGCCCACCTCGTGTTGGCCTGTCTAAGTTCTTCCCCGACGGAAAGTATCCTGTCAATGAGGAGCAAGAATATAAAGACGAGTGCGTTGAGCTTCCAGTCGTCTATATTCATTTGAGACTTGACACTGACAATAACTAGCAATCGATGGCGAACGACCTCAGAAGAAAAGCGTTACGAAGAACGAGTGGCGATGGAAGATCCAGAGATAACCTACAATAACATCAGGAAGGCCGCTGAGGCGCATCGAGTTGTGCGCCAGCATGTACGTCAATGGGTCAAGCCTGGTATGGCCATGACAGACATCGCGAACATGATCGAGGACGGTACAAGGGCTGTTGTGGAAGAAAATGGGCTGGAGGCCGGCGTAGGATTCCCCACTGGTCTCAGCTTGAACCACTGTGCCGCTCACTACACCCCCAATGCTGGAGATAAAGTCGGTAAGTCCGGTCTGTTTTGCGTCTTCGGAACCACACTGATAATCTGGTGATAGTCCTGCAGCAGGGCGATGTCCTGAAAATCGATATCGGCATACAAGTCGGCGGGAGGATCGCAGATTCTGCCTTCACATTGAATTTTGAGCCTACATACGATAAGCTTATTGAGGCAGTCAAAGCTGCCACTGACACTGGTGTACGGGTAAGTCGTACTCACTGATAAGTTCCAGTGTAAAATCATCCTAAAACACAACAGGAAGCTGGTATCGACATGCAACTGGGAGAGTTGGCCGGCTACATTCAGGAAACAATGGAGTCGTATGAAGTAGAGGTCAATGGCAAGACTATTCCAGGTAATGGCATATTTAGTCCTACTCAAACGCCTTTGCTGAATATTTCGTTCCCGTAGTTAAACCGATCAAGAATTTGAGTGGACACTCCATTAACCCGTATCAAATTCACGGAGGGAAGTCTGTGCTTTTGGTCAAGAACGACGACCCCACGAAGATGGAGGAAGGTGAATACTTTGCCATTGAGACATTTGGTTCGACAGGTCGCGGAAGAATTGTTGAAAGTGTAAGTTAGACCCGTTCTTGGCATTCCTCATGCCTGAAGTTGACTCCTTGCGCAGGGCGAATGCTCGCATTATGCCAAACGAGTGGACGCTCCGCATGTCCCTCTACGGTACGAGGTCCATGTTAGATCGAAAGCCGCATACTAACGGTGAACAAGTCTGACCACTGCCAAGAATTTGCTCAAGACCATCAACAAAAACTTCGGGACCCTCCCCTGGTGTCGCCGTTATCTCGACCGCATCGGCGAAACCAAATATCTGTTGGCAGTAAGCCCTTTAATCATATGATTGTTCAAGTTGAGGACGACCTTTGACATACCATCCTAGTTGAACAACCTTGTCAGTGCAGGAATTGTGCAGGATTATCCGCCGTTGTGCGACGAAAAGGGATGCATGACTGCGCAATTTGTGGGTAGTCATTTCGCATTATCAATTTCAGCCCAGCCTCATCCATCTGTAGGAGCACACGATCTTACTACGACCGACGTGTAAGGAAGTCGTCACCCGTGGGGTTGATTATTGATTCCGGCGAGACTGCGGGGTATGCTCGCATGGTGAAGGGGTGCTTTTCTACATATCTCTGACAGTTGACTGGATACAGTACACCGCAATGACATCGGATTTGGTTCTTCGGCGGATCGGACACGACCACGTGGTGGTGACGGATGAAACTAGAGGATCCGGAGCAGCTGTTTTTGGTCCATAAATATAATTATGATTTTGAGACCCATTGTCCTTCCTGTTTTCATTCCCCTCATGCCAACGCCATCATGTCCTTGTTCTCTGCCATAGCGCCTCGCTTTCTCTCCCGGCATCGAGTTTCCAATGAGCCAACACCTCAGATCGCCAAGCCCTCCCCCGCCGACCCGCTCCTTCACTATTCAACTCCGGGCGTTGCTCCACCGTCTGCCAGGATCGATCCAAAGCTCAAGCTCGCAGCTCGAAGGCCTCCGAGGGTATGGGAGTACTGGAAATTCGCCGCAATTGCTGCTTCCAAGGGTAAGCTCGCCTCTTCGATTCCAAGGACGACTCTGAGCGGCCGTTTGTTCATAGCTACCCATGTTACATCCGAGGTCCTCTCGCACACGATCTGGGGACCGANGCGGAAGACTTGGGGCATCGAGATGACAATCTTGACAAGCCTTATTCGCGAGATCGAACGGCATGCAGACCTGGTTAACATAGTGCGTTTGTGATTGGTCCATCTAAGGTTTCATCCATTACACCTGCTTACCTGAAACCTCTTTAGGACTCTCTTCGAACGATCATCAGTTTGGGTGGTTTGGTTCCACTGCCTTCTGACGCACTTGTCACTCCGGTTACATTCAAAGTTACGCAGCGCAACCTCAGAGGGATCCTTGCGAAGTGGGATGCAGCCGAAACCGGTGAACGTGAGCTACATGGAGAATGGGTTGTGGGCAGGAAGACGTGGCGCCGTTTACAACACGAATGGAAGAACGGCACCAGAGCTGAAGGGGATTCTCCGAGTGTTCCGAAGAGGCAGGAGCGCGTGATCTTGTACATCCACGGAGGTGAGTTCTGTCAAGTCGAGAAAGGAAATCATATCTTGACAGACGTGGTTTCATCGGTCTAGGTGCCTACTATCTCTCCAGCGCAGCCGTTCAGCGAATCATCAGCATACCGCTCGCCAAATACGCTGATGCCCGCGTTTTTGGTATGTTACCCCCTTCAAGAGACTGTCTGAACAATTGCTCAACGGGATCACAGCCTTGGACTATCGTCTCGCACCGGAGACATGCTTTCCTGGGCCCCTTCACGACGTTGTCAGCGGATACTTTCGGTTGGTGGAAGACCTTCAGATCCCCCCCGAGAATGTGATTGTTGCAGGTGACAGTGCGGGTGGTGGTCTCTGCCTTGCCCTCATGTTATACCTTCGCGACAATTCCTACCCCCTTCCTGCAGCCGCCATTTTGATGTCACCCTGGTGTGGTATGTGGATCCTATTTATACAACAGGCTGTGGATACTAAAAACAACTTAGATCTGACACTTAGCTGTGAATCTTGGGACTTGAACGCTGCATATGACGTTGTCCCATTTCCACCAGACAACCACATGAACCCAATTGCGATGTACTTGGGCGAACATATGGAGCAGTATCTGACCCACCCTTATGCCAGTCCATTATTCGGGGACATGCATGGCCTACCACCGATGCTCATCCAGGCTGGAGATGCAGAAGTTCTCCGTGATGAGATTGCCCTCTTGGCCCACAAGGCGACGCTGGCTGGCGTGGAGGTGCAACATGAGTTGTACGACGACGCAGTCAGTGATTTCCATCTTACGTTCATTCCTTAAACTGACGGCGCTGTCAGATCCATGTCTTTCAAATATATCCATTCCTAGACTGCGCTAAACAAGCATTCCAATCGATTCGCAACTATGTGAAGCACACCTTGCCACAGATACAAAGCAGGTCGCCACAGATCCTTTCTCCGCGCGCGGAGGCGGAACTCGGCCATGAAATCTCGGCTAATCCAGTCATTGTTACTGGTGATGGCACGGAAATGCCCACAGGCGAAGAACAGTTGCAAAATTTCGAGAATGTTTCCTCTAGAACCAACAAGACTGGCTCGGACACTGATGAGGTCACACCGAGCTTCGTCAGATCTCCTACTTGGACGCACAAATTCCATCTGGGAAGTAGTAAGGACTGTGCCGAAGACGAAGTGGCAGCACTAGAACAAATTTCGGACATTCCCCCATCCCCTACGAAGTCTCGCGAGCTCGAGCATCATCGACTCAGGCCAATCCTCTCTCGTCGAAACAACTCGCATCCGCTATTGAATGTCCTTCCTCGATCTTGTACACAGGGTCCGCACTCGGGTCGTGCACCTAGAACGAGGAAAAGTCATAGCATTCTTCGCCCAGCCGTCTTGGGCATGACTTCCATTCAACCCTCAACCCTGCCTGCCATTCGATTTGCTTCAAAGAGTAGCAGTCATCCCGACCTGACAGTTCTTGTACAGAGCTAGTCAGCCTCCGTGAATCAGGCGAGAGTCTACCCTAAATATTGGAACCATTAATCACTTACATCGATACACTAACTAACCTTACTGAACTGGCACTCTCACTCGACGATACCACACAGTACTCCGACTATACGCTCTTATTCTGGCTGCCCCTCATACCGATTGTAGCAAGTAGCACAATTGTATCAGTTACCCCATAACTAAGTCCATTTGTAAACTAATAGTAGACATATCCAAAATGTACCTCGTTTTAACGAGCATGCATATAATAGTGATCAGAATCGAAAGGTAAGGTATCATATCAAAGCAAAGGCAAAAGTTCACAAAAGCACTAATTGAAATTGCCGGAATTCCTGCGTCCAAGAATCTGCAGACCCTTCCGATGGTGCTCCAAATCCTCGATGGCGTTCATGAGGGCGTTGCACTCCCAATTCCCAAACAGGAACCCATGATACAACATCGTCGTGGCTAGCCACGAGACAGCAATTGAAAAAAGAATGAAAATGGGGGTGATCCATGCATAGGGCAGCCAGGCGGTGCCGATAGCAACGGCGACGAGGGCGAAGATGGAAACAGCGAAGATGATGAGCTCTTTCTTCATGCGTTCCTTCGCGAAGCGATAGCACGCTGTCCAAGCCTGGATTGTCGTGGCCATCGCTGCGCTCGTAAGTTCTCTCTGAACATCCAGTACGGCAGGCGCATTCGCTGGCGAGGTCTCGATCGCAAGGGTGGCTTCAAGACCAAAGTGGTCCGAGTAGGAGAAGGTGTGTCCGGGAACGTGGTCAGTGAAGACAACTTTGCATTGGGTTGCGCGGAGAACCGCGACGCTATCGCTTGGGGGGGGAGTTGTGCCGGGCAGGTTGGCGGTATAGGACATAGTCAAGGCGTTTCCCCCAGCCTGTGATCCAGCTCTTGCTTGCTGACCAGGTATTGTGGGTATTATCTGCTGTGATTCCGAGCATTTCAACAGCTTCAAGAGCGGTGGCGGGGGACAGGCTATCAGAATTTGGATGGGTAACGGCCCAAGCGTCCGTGAGGGAAGCATGGTCCTGAATGATGGTCATAGGGAGCGTTGGGGGTATACTGTTAAAGTCTCCGAGCTATCATAGTCAGTTTGGATGTAAGAGAAGAGAAAAATACATTATTCTTACACAAATGACATATCGACCTAGTTCTGCAGCTTGGCGAGCAAGCTTGGCAAATTCCCATGAGCCTACCAGCCGGTGAGCTCGAAGATGTTCCGGTCCATCTTCACCACCTTTCGCAAACAGCTGGTCAAGCAGAGTCAGTAGAAATTACAGGGGAAACAGGAAAGGCTTACATGGGTATTGAATATTTGCACCTGGCCCAATATAGGATGCAGAAGGACCAAGGCTGCTGCAGCCTTGCCAACAAACCAGTCTCCGGCAGTGACATCAATCGGGGCACCATTCAGTGAATAAGGGTGCACCGCAGTCGACAGTATAGGAAAGCGAGTAAAAATCGCAAGCCCTGCACCCAAAGCACCTCTAACACGAGGCGACATTAGACTTGTTCATCCACCGTCGGTAGAATCGCAAAGGACTCACCCATAGAAGAATTTGGAGTTGGGCAAGCGCTTCGCGAGACGCTCTTGCACCTTCTGATAGTCTGAATAGACCCATATCTCTTGTAGAGCAATGATGTCGTGGTCCCCCTGAGATAACTCGTGGGCAATAGCCTCGATTCGTTCGTCCCGGTTCTTGGAGACGAATTTGAGTCCCCTGGTGGCATATATGAACTTTAGCCTACACGCTCGAAGACACTGTTATTAGCACTTACCAGCAATTGAGACTCAAGACTCGAAGCTGATTGTCCGACATTGTGTCAGGGAGCCAAGGGAGAATGCCTCGAGTGGACAACGGACCATTGCAGGTTATACCACCATCAAAACCCCGGTGTTTTTTGTTGGACCGTCCGTGACATCAATATATTCTGCTCTTCGCCTGCAACCACGACGACGATGACCACAGTACCTTCAACGACAACAACACTCACCCCCAGCGAGTGCGCCATGCTTCCTCTTCATTCACGCCTACAGTCCTTGGTGCTCAACTAAGTTCAGCATCGAAATCGCGACGCGCGCCGCCGACAACTTTACGCGCCTCTACTACACCGCATACGACTCAGACACGAGGCTCGCGGAGTTACCGCAGTTCTATCGACCATCGTCATCCTTGACGTGGAACGGGAAGCCCTTCCAAGGCGTGGATGGCGTACGGAGCCTGATAAACGACATGCCTCCAACCAAGCATGAGGTCCAGTCATTCGATTGTCAACCAATTCCAGGTTAGCCTTTCTCTAGTATCTTATCAGCAGAAGAAAGGGTCTAACGACGCGGAATAGGGCCACAGCCTCCATCGCTGATGGTAACAGTCTCAGGCAATGTCACCCATGGAAAAGGTCCAGCAGGAAATCCGCCCAACACTCCCGCAAAAACAATAGATGGACAACCCCGCGTGTTCTCGCAGACATTTATGCTTCTTCCCGATCCAACTGCGCCCCCGACGAAGCCAGGAGAAGTGGCCAAGTATTACATCAGTGCAGATTCGCTGAGATTTGTTGGCTAGTCAAGTGGAAAGCGGCTTTGGGTCTTGATGCAATGGAATCATCAACAGTCATAATACAAATATGATGGCTCTGCAAGAGACTGTCACAATATTACTACATCTGCATCTACTGTATTCAAAAGTGTGCAACGAGAATCCGAAAGACAAGATGATGGCAACGGTCCAGACGATTAACCAAACGTTCGATTCTGCAAAAAAAACGCCAGCATCAGGTAAGTAAGGTGACAAAAACTGATAGTACATACCGACCGAGCGATGCGTTTGGCTTTCGACAGCCGCCATTCGTCCGGTTTCTCGTACTTTTTATCCAAGAGTTCGATCTTCACCTGCTTCTTGCGTTTACTGGTCTTGTTGGCATCTGCCAATTTGAAGAATTGCGGCGCTACCTCGACCAGCCATTCGGGTTCGATAGCGGTAGCGTTGTGGCAGTACGCTCGTGTTGTCAGAGTCAGTTCGTCGTAGATGAGCCACTCTGGGGCGCGGTTGAACAGCGCGGATGACGGGTGGATGTAGACGCCCGACCCCTCAAGTACTGTCTTGTACCCTTCTTGTGGGTTCTTCTTGGCCGCGTTACGGAAGAAGCCAGAGCAAATGGCTCTTCTCACTTTGTTGTAATCACGCCCCGCAGACAGAATATCGTGCTTGTACCTGTAAATTTACTATCAGTAATCTGTCACAGTCCCCGGAAACTGAGTGAACATACCTGTCCATGATGCCCAGCAGTTCCTTCCTGAAATCCTGTGCACGCCTCATACTTCCCGCCTGGATGAAATTCTCATAGCACCATGGATTGGAAAAGTTGGCGTTTTTCCACCCATTGTAAACCGTCAGCAACGTCAAATGATCTCCTTCGGGTTGGTGGAACTTGACCTTCTTCGAATCCGCCTGCGCCTGCTTCCCCTTGGGTCGATTAAAGACGCTCTGCACCGAAAGCATGGCGACGATCGAAAGAATCTCCTCAGAGCACCCCAGCTCTACAGAGGCGATCAACATCTTGGCAAGGGGCGGTTTCACAGGGAAGTCAGCCATCTTGCGGCCAAGACGCGTCAAAAGCCCCTCGTCGTCCAATGCGGACAGCGCATAGAGACTCTCCAAAGCCGTAAGCATGGTTTGTGCTGGTGGAGGGTCCATGAAGTCGAAGCTGAGAAGATCGTTGATCCCCATTGCCTTCAACTGCAGGATAGTCGAAGAAAGATTGGTGCGCTGAATTTCAGGTATCGAGTTGGGGAACATCTCGTTCCGGTACGCAGCTTCAGTGTACAGTCGATAGCACTTTCCAGGCCCTGTTCGACCGGCACGACCAGCACGTTGTCGCGCCTGGGCTTGAGAGATGGGCATCAGAACAAGCGAGTGCATATCCAGTCGGGGATCGTAGACATTTTGCTTGGAGACTCCAGGATCAATGACATAGTAGATGCCGGGAATCGCCAAACCCGTCTCAGCGAAATTGGTAGCAATGACGACCTTTCGAGAGCCTGGAGGGGTGGGTTCAAACACACGGGATTGTACTCCGGAGGGGAGCGCGGAATAGATGGGTAAGATAAGGAGGTCGGGAACTTGGGACCCAAGGCTTTCATTCGCTCGAACAGGATTTCACAGGCAGTGTCGATTTCCTCTTGACCGGTTAAGAAGAGCAGGACATCACCTGGGGGTTCGGAAAGGTGGATTTGCATGACGGTGATTAATGACGCGTCGAGGTAGTCGGACTCTGGTTCTTTGGTATACATGGTCTCCACTGGATATGTTCGACCTGGGATAGTGAAGATGGGACAGCCAAAGAAGTATTTGGAGAACTTTTCGGCATCCAGAGTCGCAGACGTGACGATGAGCTTCAAATCCGGACGTTTCTTGATGGCCTCTGTAACGTTGGGTCAGTACACTTGGCTGATAGAAGATAGAAAGATCAACATACTCTTCAAAAGACCAAACAGCACATCCGTTGCGATTGTCCGTTCGTGAGCTTCGTCAAGCATAACGACCGAGTACTGGCTACATAGAGGGTCGATCAAACACTCTCGCTGCAGCATACCGTCCGTCATGTACTTGATCCTGGTTTCGGGACTCGTACAATCCTCGAAACGGATGGTGTACCCGACTTCCTGGCCAAGCCGACAGCCAACTTCCTCCGACACACGTTTGGCCACTGACATGGCTGCAACACGACGAGGTTGAGTACACCCAATTCGGCCTCTATCTGCGTATCCACTCTCTGCAAGATATTGGACCATCTGTGTTGTTTTTCCTGAGCCAGTATCACCTACAACAATGAGAACTGGATGCTGCGCAAAGTCAATACACTGGTATACAGATTTTGAGATTCGAGATCCATACCTCATCAATAGCCTTGAGTAAAGGATCCCGGAGTTTGAAGATAGGCAGCGAGCGTCTTTGATCCTGGATACTGAGACTGGTGATTTCACCGAACGTAGTAGCCTTGTTGAAGCTTGACTCCTTCCATGAAGGGACGACATTGGCTTTTTGACTCAGAAGGTTTCCACGAAGATCTTGAGCGAAGACCTTGTCCGTATCCTTGGACATGGGGTCCAACCAAGGTTGACTGAAGTCGCGGGCTTGTGAGTCAGCTTCCTCGTTTGCCTCCTGCTGCCGAAGCTCTCTTCGTTCTTTGGCGAGAGCGGCACCGGCGAGGGCTGCACGATTGAGCGACCCATCGGGAGCTTTCACGATCTTGACGGGACTGAGGTCGAGTGTGCGTTTCGTTTGACCAGCAAGGAACGACGGTTCATCTTCCCTGACTTCGATATCCAACTCCTCTTCGATTTCGGCTTGAACACTTGGGTTGTGTAAATCTTCCTCGAGCTCTGGGTAGTCGGCAGGATCGAGTTGACCGGATGAGATCAATTGTTTGAGTTCCCATCGTTCAGGAGACGTCAGACGTTTGGTCGACCGTATAGGACCTTCATCCTTGGAGTTCAACGGCATCGCATTGGCACCGGTCGAAGCTCGAGCAGCCTTCTGTCTGTCCTCCTCCAACTCCGCTTCTGACTTGATCCTAAGGTGAGGCGTGAGATCTCTGCCGGTGGTTTGTTCGACATCTTTCATCGACAACCCGATACGTGTACCAGCAGCACTCATAACCTTGACCTTAACCGACTGCCCCTTGCTCAACAAATCCTGCGCCGAATTGGCCCTAGCTCCACTCTGTATGTTCGAAACATGAACCATACCTATCAAAGAGTCAGCAAGAACGTAGAAAACACGAAAGAATCTAACATACCCTCAACCCGACCAACTACTCCTTCCAACGTCACAAACGCGCCAAAGTCTTTGATCCCGGACACCTTCCCGTTGTAGATCTTGAACAGTATAGGCTTTTCGTCGATTTCCCTCTGCGGACGCCTATCATCCCTTCTACCACGTTTCGGACTAGGACTACGCCGTCTTCTTGGGGACGGAGACCGCGACCGCCTCCGTTTGGGTGAAGGACGGTCCGTGTCCGCTGGCCTCTTGCGACCGGTAACGATATCCCCAAGTTCCTTCAAAAACACATCGTCCGACATAGCTTCTTCTTCTTTGTTCCCAATCGCCAATCCAGGAAACATTCGTCTCTTCCTTTCCGCGTCTGGCAAGGTGCTTGCAGCTGCGTCGCCGGCGGGGTCGTTCAGCCTTGCCTTTTTCTTGTGTTTAGGGTGCATGGTGAGGATGAGGCGGTCGACGTTCTCGACGAACGAGTCCGGAAAGCCGGCTTCCATGTCTTTTAGCTTCTGCTTGAAGGTGGGCAGGTCGGCATTGGATTGCTCGTGCAATGAAATGACGAATTCTGCGAGAGTCTTGTCATTGAAGCCGATATAGTTGTTGATTTCCTGAGTGATTTTAGCGACAAGGTTCAGGAGTTCCAATCTGACGAGGTCGTCGTCTGCCATGGCGAAGAGTGAAGTGAAGAAAAGTGAATGGAGGTTGGGAGAAAACGAGTCCAAGTTACTCAATTCCAGTGCACCAACTCATGTTCAGCAGGCTGAGTAAGCTGCACCGCCACTTGCCTCAAGTCAAGAGATCGAATACGCGATGTGGCGTTTGCCAATCTTGTCCTGAGGACTTGAGGAATGGATAAAGTTACAGTGGTTGTTATACATCCATAGAAATACAGTGAAGCCCAAGTTAATTATACTGATACAATGGCCGTCTCAAGCCAAYCTCTTCTTGACATCCTCCGTCTTCGTGAACCGAACCCCCTTATCCCTCATCTGATTCCAAGCAACCTCATCCTGCGAAATACTCTTCACAGCATCCACCACAACCCAAGTCCTAAACCCATACTCCACCGAATCCAACGCCGTATACTTGACACAAAAATCCCCCGCCAACCCAACATAAAAAACATCCGTCACCCCCCTCTCATTCAAGATCCCAGGAAGGTCAGTCTCATTCTTGCCCCAGATATCCTTGAAGCCCGAGTACGACTCGATACTGGGATGCGTGCCCTTCATAATCGTCGCATCAAACCGATCCTTCACAAGCCCCGGAATAAACTCCGCCCCATCCGTATCAGCCAGACAATGCACAGGCCAAAGTATCTGCTCCTTCCCCAGCAGCTCCTTCGCGTCCTCCGGGTGATAGATAACGATTTTCGTAAACTCGGGTTTCTCATGCGTCTTTGCAAAGGAGACGTGGTCAGTGGGGTGGTGGTCCCGAGTCGCGATCCTAGCTTCGAATTTCGCGAGCTGGATGAGGTCGTTCACTTGGGGGAGGATGCTCGCCCCGCCCGGTACAGGCAGCGACCCGGTGACGAAATCGTTCTGCATATCGATCACCACAAGGGCGGGGTGGAACGGTTGGCCGTCATCCGGGATTGCCTCTGTTTCCGGCTCGTAGGGAGCCTGAGGAGGAGGGTCGGTATGAGTCGCCATGATAAGCTAAAATTAACAAGTTACCGGCGCGTCAGGGCGGGTCTGACAAAGTGGATTTCACCAAATTCTCACCCTCGATCGACTGGATAGCACACGAAATCGGCTGGCTTTTGGTCTTACTCATGGTGTTCTTACTCATGGTGTTCGACAGTGTACCTGGGCGGATACGTGGAATGGGACCGCCCGCCACCAACAACCGAAGCGATTCGTAATGAATATGACATTTGGGCGCTACAACCAATGGGGGAGCCATGGATACCATAAAAGCCGTGACATGAGGACCGGACCATGATGAGGATGAGGACATACAATAGAATAAGATATAATAGTGTAGGGGAGCGGTGAGTTGATATGCTGATGTAGTAGTGACGGTGACGGTAAAAACAACAATGAATGCTGGAACGTGTACAAATTGACTTTGAGTGGGAACGATGCGATGGATGAACCAATGAAATGAGAACGAAAAGAGAATCTAGGTACGCCAGTCAGCTCCGGAGCTCAATCAACGTGGAATAAATCAAGCTTACAAGTTATAAAAACACATTGGGAAGGACAATTATTGTACCTTGACCTCAAAGCCAAGTCTTGGTGACCAATCTTCACTTGCAGACCTCCTCTTTGGAATGGCTTTCCGCGTCTTGGGAGACCCGGGTATGACATGATCTCCCTGACTACCCTCTCGGCCACGAGTATGACTTGGCGAGTCAGGAGTGGCGGGACGTGACAAATCGTCCTCGAATTGAGGAAGACGTCGTAAATACGCAGAGTAAGAGTCGTCAGGTAATTGAGGGGGCGTTGCGAAATATGGAGCTTCGTAAGGCATAGTCCTCGGTATCGGCGTTGACGTCCGTCTCTGTTTTTTGGAAAGAGAGAACGTTGGGCAAGATGCCGAGGCTGACGAGTTGGAGGATGCCTTGCTGGATGTGGACAGCTTGGAACAGGAAACAGCACTACCCGTAGATAGGGTTGAAGCGGTCTCCAAACAAGCGAGGGGATCCGCCGTCTGATCTTTCTTATGGTGCGACCAAGGCGGGACAAAGGTATGAGATTTCTTGGAACACGAGGCAAGAGGTTCTTCTTCCTTGCTCAGGTCTGGAAGAGTCGGTAATTCAGGCGTATGTTCGGCGGAATTACGCTTGCGTTTGGAAAAGGTGAACCGAAGTTTACGAAAGACTGGCGTTGAGGGTCTACCCTGAGCGGGAGCACTCGACGGGCGGGGAGGTTGGGAGAGGATGAACGGAGAAAGCTGGTCTTCCGAGGGAGGGGTTGGGAGGTTGGGAGGGTGAAGCGAGGATGTCGATGAGCGTGGACTGCTCGTCACGACAGTTGAGAATAGCTCGCTGTGTGGTGGAGGCGATGGATGGATCTGATCTTCTCTCAAGCTAGTTGCTTCCATAGGTGCTGAATTTCGACGAATGGGAGTAGGCTGAGTGTCAGCAAACGAAACATGTCTAGGAAGTGTCGGGATCGGACGCGAAACAAGTATCGGTGTCGGCGGCAGGGGGAGCGAATGACGCTTCGATTTTGAGGCTGCTGCTACCTTGTGCTTGTGCCCAGCGGAACGCGTCCGACGATGGCCTTTACCAAGGCGAGGGTGATTTATATCCGCGTTGGGAGGGGGTGGTTGGACGATGCTAGGCAGAACCCAGCTAAATCCTATCACGAATAAACTCTGAGAGGAGAGATTAGATTGGGTCGGCTGGGGGGTATGAAGGATTACGCACGAGACCGAAGCCCAGAGAGCTCAACGCCTTCGCTGATAGGATGATGAAAAACGACTCGGTCCAGTGTGGCGGGTGTTCATCGACGCGTTTGCGGGCGGGGAGCACATCGGACGACATGATGATGAGGGGTTTTACTTCAAGAGACATGGCGCACAGCGAGCATTACTGTGCTGGAGAGCGGTCAGCCCTCGGGAGAGACGGATGGCCAGGCTAGATGGGGGCGGATGGCGGACGAGGAAAGCCGGCCAGAACCTCGCAGGGGGGAGTTATATATGTGGACCGGAGGCCCCGAAATTACAGATTTAATCGTTTCATACTGGGAGGCTAGAGCAGAAAAATAAACATTTGACTGACCACGGATTTGTGTGCACCGAATGAGCCCACTTTTGACATTTTTGATTCTCGTAAGCGCAGTGATCACTCGAACTGACTCCGACCCTTTGCCGCAGTGCATATGTGTCGAGACCATTTCGCCAAGCCGCGGGCCCTCGTCATGGGCGGCCGCGGTGCAAGAGGTAAACATATCGTTCGATCGCCCTGCACAACATGTAATGGATAGCGCCCCAGCATCGTTTTGGTGACCAAAAGAGAAAAGGTCGCCCACTCCAGCCACTTCATTCTTCAGGGAACTAATTAATTGTATCTGATAACCACCGCCTCGACAACACCAGCAGGCTGGGTGTATCTCCCTTCTCCCGTTATAACGAGATCCCAACGTTACTCTGACTCGAGGGACTTAGAGCGAGCGCACTGTGTAGCATGTACCGCAGAACATCCACAAGTCAAGCAACAAGCGCCTTCCGCGATTGTTTCGTTTGACAGGAGACACTGTCCAGCACAGTCTCGATCAAACAGCCCGACAACTGCCAACTGGAATGAGGTTCATTGGACTGTCTAGCTCTACACATCCGCTCAATTCGCGCACGGGGAAATGAGTGGCTTGAGCGCCCAGATCTACCCACTAAAAATGCATACGTTGTTCTCCGGATCCAGCGCGAGCCAAGGCTCGCACCCAAGAACGAYACARGTCCCGTCCTCGCAAGAAACACCCTGAACACCTGGGATGGTCGTGCAATCATGACTAAAGTACAAGTTCGTTAGCATTTGTCGACGAACGTGTACATGGAAAAAAATCCACGTACACCTTGTTCACGCTTGCACAACCGCCACATGCCTTCAAATCGGCTTTCAAGTCCACGCACTCGAAACCTTGTTCGAGCAGGGATGTAAGGTTTGCAGGCAGCTCGGATAGAGACCCTGGCTCGGAGATAGGGCATCCAAACAGACCCCCAGGGCAAACRTGATTCGCGAGTTCCCTAGATGTCATGTCGCCTAGAAAAAACGAGGTGGCGCATTCAATGAGYSYAGGAATCGTAACACCTGGAAGGCAAGACATACGAGGGTCTTTCTTCTTCTGCTGTCGGTTGCGAGCCCTCGGAGAAGGCTGCGGATCGGCTCCGGACTGGGACTTGCTTGTTTGGTCCGCATTCTTGACCGAATTCTCGTTTCCGAGGGATGAAAACTTCCTGGTCCACAACTTCTTTGGTTGTTCATTGAGATRTTCTCCCTTTCTATTGTTCCTGTCCTTGGCCGTCCATGACGATGGCGTGCTGGAGTGTGAACCCTGAACCTTGCTGACACCACGACTATTGTGCGAGCTAGTGTTGAGGCCAGSACCATCCGYRTACAAYCGGGATCTTCCATCGGAGTCACCGTTATCATTTCCGACCCACTTTCCTCCTKCAGGAGCCGGCTAGATKTTAGATWAAGCCAGTGTCAGTGTCGTAAAATRCATATCAAGGTGAARGMATGCATACAGTCGCTGCATAGTCCGATCGGACATCCACTCCTGCTGCCTCTGCCGTAAAYACCAAGGCAAGTGCAAGTARRATAACGCGTGTGATGCGAATATTGGGCATGGTTAAAGCASYGGGCTTGGCCAAWTTTATGTCGGCAGAGAGATCGTTAAGCTTCANGNGACTGGGGACTCTAGATGCGCCGGGCACTCAGATGCCAGTAGGGAAAGAGAAAGAGAGGAGCAGCNTTTATAGAGGAGAACCTATAGATCTATTCCTCRACAAAGTTATTGACCTAATTAGCGCCCTAAACTTGGGGGAACGAGRTTTTTTGGAGCGCCCGATTGCCATGYGGTGTAGTACATATCCAACATGACTCAAAGCGCTGGAGTTTGTCCTTYAGTAGCACRARTTGCGYCTATGAGAGCGTRGGCTTGTAAYAAGCRTGCTCATAGTGGGCTACCGWGGTTGTCYRRAGTGRARGCAGYTTTCGTAGYGCAGAATGGAGTCAAAGCAGAAGTAACAGGAGAGTCYAATGCAAAGTGGAAACTTGCCTTAAWTGGGCGCGGGAACGGATCTGCGGTTGCCGACRCGGCATTGTCCCGTTTGGAAGGTGGACCCAAACTGGGAACACAACGCGTTCAATTCGTTTTCGTTTCATTCGCCTGACCAGGKGCCYCCASYWGGCCCSCCASTMGTCGCGYCMGCAKACGCCCMAATGGCGACGTCTGATGCAGAGTCTGACCATTACGGGGCTTTTGATCTATCGTTCTCGCAGTTCACAGAAGACGACTTTGCTGAGATCGACACCAACATTGCCAGCCATTTTGACCCCCATCATCCACCAGACCCCGAGCCTATTGAGGATACCACCGCCAACTCATCGTTAGATTTTGATGCATCACTCGACTTGTTTAACCTCACTGAAGAGGACTTTACAGAGATTGATAGTGCAGTGGCTCTCCAGATTGATGTCGCGACACCAACRCCAGAACCTCCTGCTCCGATTGAAGTYGRGCCTCCCAAACCTGGTCCTTCTACAAAACCTGCTGTGAAGCTCCCGTAYGTYGGCTGGAAGTACAAGGGCAAGTGGAAGCCATGGGAAGAGAGGAGTTTGATGGAGAAGTTCAGGYCCTCTGGTGTAYTCTCCGTGTCAGATCTCGTRGGACCMGTCTGGTACGTTGAGAGTTTCGGTCAAAGCTCTAGTCGTGGTTGACAACTGAACGGAAAGGTGTGAAGTCCAGTTCGACTATGGGTTGAGGCAGAAACGGAGYAGACCTGTGGCCAATCGACCAAAATCGTTCAAGACTAATACGGGGAAGGAGATAGTCGTGGAGACCAGGGTTGCGGAGAAGAACGATGTGGTGACTAAACAGGGCCAGGTAGGTCGGTTTTGCGCCTTGGAATACGCGTAACTCATCCTTCTTTAGGCTGTCCATAAGGAACTGGAACGTGAAGTACGCGCTGAGGAGATTAAAATCGACGTCAGGACAGACGAGGAGMGGTGGGGACTAAGGTACGCATTCTTGCTAAATCGTCCCAGAGTTGCACTGACCTTCCCTAGGTTATTGAACATGATAGCATGTTTTCAGATTCTGATGAACGAAGGCATGATAGTGAGCTACTCTTCTAACCCGTGGTACGACTGGCTCATAGAGTTTCAGCGAGAAGTGCCAGTATTTGGTATGGTCAATGGTGCAGTCATCATCGGAATCATAGTACGCCCCATCTCACAGACATTATCTCGTATGGCAATCTCACCCTTGCGTTTAGGACGAGATATCTAGAATCGACAGGAAGCGTGAATCGCCCAAACGCAGCAGAGCTTCTCATGCAAGCCCTCGCAAGGGGTCCAAGCGCCAGAAGCGCACACCCTCTCCCCACCAGGCAGACATTGAAGACTATTTCATTCCCAGCCCACGCAAAGGCACTACAAAGTCGTCAGAGAAACGTAAAGAAGGGCGCTTTTCATTGCTCCTCCGTGACACTAAGACACGAGTGAAGGATGCAATGCCACCAGAGGAAGACACTGCTGGGTCCCGTCTTCAAGTCATGTTATACCACCGTCTCCTCTCCGAACTCATCTCAACTGAAAGGTCCTTCGATTTTGCCGCTTTATGGGACCAGCTGGGCATAGACTCACAGGTCGAGTTCTCCACCGGCTTTCTGGTACAGGCTGGTTTACTCGACCACAACAATGGGTTCTCCGTAATCAACCTTGATGGGTTGGTCGATTCTTGGAGGCGCACGCTAGAGGCCTCGAGTATTGTTGACATCGATCCAAAACTACAGTTGGTATATCGACTGCAGCCCAGGGCCGGTGACAACAGCAATGGCAAGGGCAAGGAAAGAGCCTCCTTTGCACCGAATGAATCGCAGCTCTTTAATGCAGAAGCACGGTATATCGCTACGCAGATACGCAATAGCCTCTTGAACGGTCGAGAGGGGTTAGCAGAAGGGTCGTCGAAAGACGGCGGGCAACAAGAAGAGCCAGAACTCGATTTGGAGCTGCAGAAGGTCCTTTATCAGTCATTGGTGCCCCAGCTACCGGGTGTTGAAGAACCTCCAGCAGAGGAGCCAGGTATGTGATCCAACTGCTTTGACCCGAACAACGCTGACTTTCTCTCAAGTCGAGACTGACATCCACGGCTACAAGATTATCGGCCGAAAAGATTTCATTTACGATGACGCTATGTTGAAAGAACATCTCCGGTCGGTGTTCGAGTTTTGGCGGTGTGAGCGTAATCCCGTTGGCGTTCCTCTAGAACTAGCTCGACGTTGCAAGTACGTCCTGTTATGCGACAGGCACGGTTCAATTTGCTGACCCTCTAAACCACTCAATTTTTTCTTTCAGCACCTGCGAATACCGGAATGGTTGCGAATGGCGGGAGGAAAAAGCCGCCGAGTTCAACAGTCGGCGTACATCCCTGGAGGGTGGCCCAATCCCGAATCCGAATAAGGATTAGGATAATCGGACAGGATATATGGTCGAGAGCTGCACTATGTTCGGGAGGCTATTTATATTCGGATGGACTGAATGAATAACAATACACGTTTATGCGAAGCTTGACATGATGATGGCTAAGGGTACATAAATTCAAGGGGGATATTATTAAAGAGACTGTATGGAAAAGGCTGGCGATTGCTAACGAGAGGGAGTGCGTGCAGTATGGAGGAACAACTGGAATTCGGGGGCTGGCGTCGTTTCGTTGGAAGAAAGGGGGGAGTCACAAAAAGATTACACATAAAAATGGTGTCCATGAGGTAAATATACTAATGTAAAAGGCCTGCTAATAGATAGGCCGATAAGGAATGCAAGGGAGAAGAAAAGGAGCAAGGAGTGCAAAATAATACGATATGTTTGTGACAAGGAACAATAACTGGCAACACACCATAAAAGATGAGGAAAAACCCGTCCAAAAGGAATCCGGAGTCCATGGCCGTTAGGCTCGCGCTCCAACGACCTCCATAACTCTAAAGTCCGATACCGGTCATTAAATAGCGTACTGCGTGCACGGTGCCTACATGATTACGCAGTCCTTATCCTTGCCGTCTTTGCTTCCACTGTCCCCTTCCCCGCGGTGAAGAACTGCGTTGGCGCCGCCGGGTTGATGCATGGGCTGCGTCTGCGAACTCTTGAGGCGGAGCATAGCACGTTTATCACCAAGGTCCGCAGCCTTCTTGTAGTACGTGATGGATCTAATGAATGCATATGAAAAAATGATCAGCAAGATGAGTATATCAGAGAAGGCCGCCCAGACGCGCGGAACAAAAGGCATAAAAGATTCGGAGAAAGGGTAGCACTCACTCGGTCATGTTGGCCTGTGTACCAATCCCGACTTCCAGGAAGTAGCCAACTGCGTACATGGCTTTCACCAAACCGAAATCCGCCGCCTTCTGCGCCCAAAGGAAGGCCTCGGTATCTGACTGGGGCAAGACGCCTGGCGAACCGACAAGATACCAGGCTGTCAATGCAAAGCAGGCGTCACGATGATTTTGTTGGGCAGCGATATTCTTAGAACAATGGAAATGGACGAGTTAGTGCCGAGATATACCCGTATAGCCATTGCATCACAACTCACGTAGTAATGGATAGAAAGCGCGGGGTCTTGAGGGCATCCCAACTTTCCATATTCGTAGCATTCTCCCAGTTTGTAGGCGCTTGGGGCATAGCCCAGTTCCGCGGCTTGAGCTAGCAGCTCGATGGCGTATTCATAGTCGACGAAGAGGACGTTGTCGACACCACGTTCGTGAAGAAGCGCCAGTTCGTGAAGAGCATGGGGAAATTCAGCCGTCGCATGTTCAGCGCTCCGTTTAAGCCACTTTATACCCTCCTTTGGACTTTTGGAGCAGCCCATCTCTCCATTAAGTTCAGCAATCCCTAATCGGTACATCGCCCCAGGATGGAGAGCTGCCGCCGCCTTCTTGTAGAAACCCAAGGCCTTTGCGGACTCGCGTCTGCATCCCCATCCGTTCTCGCAGCAGGTCCCGGCTCGATAGGCAGCATCAGGGTGTCCGTGTTTGGCGGCTAGGACGAACATAGGGTATGCACGGTCGAAGTCCTGCTTGTTCTTGATGGTGCCGATGCCGTTAGCATAGCAGTCTGCGAGGAAGTACTGACTTGGAGCATGACCGCGGTCTGCCAAGCGTTTGAGGAGGGCTGTCGCTTCGCGCACGAGGTCCTCACGTTTCTCTATGGCCTTTTCTACGTCCATGACGTTTCCCGGGGTCTGTTTAGGTATTGGGAGTGATTTGGAGGCATCGATCATGAAGACTGCGAATTCGAACTGGAGATCAGGATCCTGTGTCTTCTTCGCGTTTGCTCGGTAGAGTTCGAGGGTGCGTTCATGAGAAAGAAGGGAAGCCTGGTTACCAGGCCGGAGATGTGAATGGTCGAGAATCGGGCCCTGTGGGGGCGAGGGTGCGCGCATGGACTGGGTGCCGATTGAGGCACCATCACCTCGATACGGGGAGTGGGATTCTGGAGGGGCGAGGGCGGGGTTGTATCCTGGTTGCAGGCCGTTCTGTTGTGAGGGACCTCCGCCGCTGAAGAAGTCGTCGTTGTCATCCTCCTGTTCTGGGGTATGGTCGTCGTAGAACTCTGGGTCTGCGTCATAGCCCCGTGCTGTGCCGGGTGGGGAGATGGCATTGGGTGGGGGAGGGGGCAGCTCGCGGGCAGGGCGAGACAGGGGACGCGGAGGCGGCTGCTGGTGCTCTGGGGTGAATTCTCTGGACATCTGGTGGGGTGGGACRGGGTAGTCCCAGTTCTGCTGCTGGGGAGGGAGCGTGGCCATCGATGACGGTGGCTGGGGGGGTCGCTGCTGTGGCAGACAGGGGACTGGGGGAGGAGGGCTGGATGTTGGGACTTGGCTGGTTGGCGGTTGGGCCTGTGTCCGGGCCAGAGGAATTCTGAATGGAGAGCCAGGGCCAAGGCGCGTTGGACTTGCAATCAAATCATGCATCCTCCCCCAGAGGCGCTTGCCAAACACAGCCAAACTCAGGCCTCTACAGCCGTGCCTGTGCCTCGCAGGGCCTTCATCCCAAAACACCGTGAGTGCCTCTCCTTGTTCTTGAAACCCGTACTCATCGTGCCAGTATGCCATAGCACCATGGACTCTCTTCGCTCGCGGCCCTCTCAAGGCCCGCGCAGGGCCTTGCAAAAGGCCCCCTCCAAGCTCTCCAAGGGCAATGCTCGTCCCAAGGCAACCCGCGTCGATGATAAAATCAAGAAGCGCATGTCCATGCGCTATGCCGAAATATCCAGTCCAATCGACTCGTCGGCCATCCCTGCGATGCCCAGTCTCATGGGTGCCTATCCAGAGGCCAGGGGCGACGCGGCGTACGACGACGACAGAGCCATCATCCGAGATGATGCCAAAGTCGCATCCGAGGACAAGAAGATCCTCAGTGCTGAAGACTTTGATCCAGATGCTTGTACGTCTCTTGCATGCTCCATTCGTTGTTCCCTGCTCATCCCGATCCTCAGTTTTGAAGACGAAGCTCGCCAACTCCACCGAGGCCGAGCTCAAGTCACTACAATCTGCACTGCTCAATGCAAAGAACGACACTGCTGCGGAGCTGCAACGGAGCGTATTCAAAAAGCATGTCACCGTTACCATCTTGTTGCTATCGTCTAATCATTCCCGCTAGCTATGCCGAATTCGTTCTCATCTCCAAGGAAATCTCAAGCCTCGAAAACGAGATGCTCGAACTCAAGGAGCTCCTCTCCGACTACAAGTCTATGCCATCCATGCTCAACATTCCCGACCCCACGTCGCTCACCTCCGCTACCCTTTCCACATACAAACGCTCTTCCGTCGCCGACCTCCGAATTCTCTATTTCAACCAAATGCAAACCCTCCATGCCTCGATAGAAGGCGCGGCCAAGTTTGTCCCTACAACACCGGGTCGACATGTCGTAGGCGAATTTGAGAATGTCATGAGTTTGAACGCGGCAACATACAGAATCATCAGTAAAGTTAAAATCGTAGTGCTCGACGATGCTGTGCTAGTAGCAAATCGGAGAAGGCGGCGGAATGCAGGAGGGGCCGAAGGCGCAGGTTCAACTGTGAACGAAGGCAAACTGGTTGCAGAGAAGTGCTGGCCTCTGACCGAGATGTTGGTTCTGGATACCAAGGATTCTGCGAGTGAGATGGGTTTGGTGTTTATTGATTCACCCGACTCATTCATTTGCGCTCTCTAGGCATGACCAATGTGTTCAAGGTTCGCCGTGGAAAAGAGACACATGTGTATCGAACGGAGACACCTCAGGAGAAGAAGCAGATTCTGACCATGTTCAGACAAGTGGCCGAAGAATTGCAGCAGAAGCGGCGAAAGGAGAGAGAAGGCGAGCATGAGAGACGCAAGAGTATTTGGGCCAACGGATCAGGAGGAGGGGTAAGTTGTATATGTTCTCCACCCATTCCTTCAACTCCTTACCCGTACCTGGTCAGAGAAATTCGCCGGTACCACCCATGCCAGAATGGATGTCAGACCTTGCGAAGAAAGGCGGAGATATTCCTTCTATTGCAAACGACGCCAAGGAAAAGGCCGAGCGCGACACTCGGTTTGTGGGCGACTGGTCTGACAACCTCACAGTTTCCATAGCCCTGAAGGAATGGGACAAAGCAACCGACCTTGTAGAAGAAGGCCAGGCTAAAGCAGGCGCTATGCCTGCTATAGCAGCGAAGCTCCCAGACCTGACATGGCAGCTGACCACTTCGCTCCTTGAATCTCTTTCCCTCACTTCGAACCGGAAATCCAGCGTTGTCAATTTGATCACTTTGTTGAATAGGTTGAAGGCTGGCGCTGCAGCTCGCAGTACCTTCCTTGAGATGCGCAGTAAGGTCATCCAGAGTCTCATGCGCAAGATTCCTTTCGAAGGGCATGCTGGGGCTTATATCGGTGAACTGTCTGTGGTCTTCTTTACCGGGATCAAGCACACTGCGGATTGGTACCTCGGCGCCTTCAAAGAGAACGATGTAGCGAGCTGTAAGTTTCTTGACCTAACTTTTGCGATACCTCTAGCTTACTTCGGGCAGCATTTATCGCATGGGCGAAGCAGCAGATCGAGAAATATTGCGAGATATTCCGGAAACAAGTCTATGCAAACGACGTTGAACCCAAGATTGTCGAGGAAGCGATACAGATCACTCTGATTCAAAGTCGCAGGGTAAAGCATACGTCGCTTCTGTGCTAATATTCATCTCACTGACTGGCATTTCTCAGCTCCTCGAGGAGTACGGCCTAGACTTCAAGTACCTCCTCACACARTTGCTTGTGGAAACCCCTACCAACGTACCAGACGAGCCTGTTTCTTTCCGGGCCAACGAACACAGGCAGTCAAAGCAAATCGTTCAAGCAGTAAAGATATCCATGCAGCCCCCGGCAACTCTGAGGACCAAGACTTCCGTAACACATTTACAGCCCGCGCCTCCGCCCCCAACTCTCTCCGCTCCTCCCATGAGTCGTCGGCGATCCCCAGCACCCAATGGGCCGCAGCCTCAATCTTCAAGCTCAAGCTTGCAGTCATCTCAGTTAGCGGCATCGAGAGCGATAGATTCTGCAAGTTCCAGCTACACGAATCTTAATGACCTATCTGCACTGACCTCTCCCCGCTACCGAAGTCGAACACCCGTTTCAGCGGCTCAACCTCCCAACTCTGCAGGCCCTCCCTCTCCGTCGGTCCGGAGACAACAGCAGGGGGGTTCTTCGCCACCTTTGAGCGCTACGACCCCTCTACCCAGGTCTGAGAGTAGCGCTAGTGGAGCTGGTTCTTCGAGCTATTTTAGCGGTGGTAGGTCTGAGCGGGACCGTCCGCCGAGATCGCTGAGGGGGAGTCCTGTCCCGAGGACAGGTAGTCCGGCGCCTGGACCTCCTCCGCCGAGGTCGGTGAATAGACCTGGGAGCAGTGTGGGACGTCCTCAGCAGCAGCCTTATGGTGCTGTTCCGCAGAGGCAGGGGATGATTTAAGCTTTTGTTTCGTTGGAAGGGGGTAGTAGGGTGGTTGGACTCGGGACTGTATCATAGTCTTTTTTTTGTTTTCCTTAACTGCGAGCTTGACATGGTTTTGGTTCTCCGGACCTTCTTGTCTATACGTAGACGTAAATTTCTTCCGATTGTCAATATCTTGAAGATTTCCATTGCATTAGATCCCGTGTTAACATATATATTTATACAACTACCGCTTCACCCGTCGCCTGGATTCTACTCCTTGGCCTGTGCTTGCGCACGCGCCACCTTCTCAGAAATGAAGGTGGAAGCATGAAATGCCCGTTCGAACTCGAAGAATGACGGGTGAGATTCTGGAATGATAGAGAGCAAATCTGATCAAACACTATCAGTCAGTATGTTGCATTATGAAGGAACTAAGGAAACCGGAACACACACCTCTAAGAATATAGCGGTGCTGGGTAACCCGTTGAGCAGGCAACACGGACATCTCCCATAAACCGGGGTTCCCTTGCTTCCTCCACACACGGTCGGGCTTGATGGTGGTGGTAGCGTTGCTATCCCTGGCAACACCGTGTTGTTTGGATTTACGGCCCCAGAGGACGGAGACGCGTTTCAAGATGGAGAGACGACGCGGGTTGGCCTCGGGGGGTGGTGAGGTCGATGTCGGTACCGGCTCTGTGTGTTCAGTCTCTTCCAAAGAGATACGAGTTATCTCTTCGGACCATTTAAGTAGAGCGGTCTCCAGAGGACGACAGATGGCGAGAAAAGACGAGGCGACATTTTCAGGGGTGGCGGAGCTCGTGAGCTCGGCGATAAAGTCCTCTCCGACCTGGATAAGTGAGAGAAGGGAGAGGAGGAGGTCAAGAGAGGTGGCAAAGATGTCTTCGTTCTTGACACACTGGCGCAACGTGTCGAGGTAAGCACGCTCTCCTTGAATTAAATCGTCGCGCAGTCGGCTTTGAGGAGAAGTATCGATGATGGTGTTGGACGTTTCCGTGTAGAGCGGGAGAGGGGGGAGTCTTGTGGGTCCTTGAAAGGAAGAGGACGCCTCTGGACCCTTTTCCGAGTTGGTTTCCTGGTCCAAGTCAGGCAAATCGGGTAGCTCCTTCTCTTTGCCCTTATTCTGCTCCAGTGGGATCACAGTAGGTCCGAGAATGTTGGACGCAAGCAAATTGGGTGAATCGAGCATGCTCCATCTTCGTTGGGAGCTCGGCGTTGATGGGGTTGGACTGGACAGAACGTGTTCCGAAATCGCAACAGAGTGGCGGCGGTGGTCGTTTGGCGCCTGCTGGTCGAGAGGCGGGTTACGACCGAACTGCTCCCGAGTAAAGGGCTGGTTAGCGGGAACAGCGGCAAGGCTAAAGGTTTCGTTCGGTCGAGGCGGTTGGAGGATAGGTCTGATCTCCTGCACACGGTTACTTGGAGGGAAGGAGTGGTATCGCCGACCACCATCTCGACGACGCTTCTTCAAGACTGCTGGCTGCCCAGATCGCGGGTATCTAGCTCGATTGGAGGCCTCTGTCTGGAGTAAGTGACCAGCAGAATCTTCGGAGACCATCGACTCTGATCGAAGCAGGGGCGCTGGAAAGGGCCTTGGCATCGCATGGTAGGTCGGTCGAGGAGCCTCATACACCGTTCGGGCTTTACGCAGCTTTCGGCGGGCTCGAGATGTTGGGAGCTGAGGGAGGTCTTTGTTCTTCCTGTCTTTGACATGTTCAGGCTGGTCAAAGCGTACAGAACGTTTTGTCTGGAAGTTGAGATTGTCTGGAACATATTCAGCCATGATCCTTGAAGCAAGGGCGACGACGAGAGGGAAATACCTGGAGAAGCTCTATCCTGGTAGGATTGGGTCATTGGAAAGATGCGGAGGCACGCAACGATGTCCTCGCATGGTATTTATCGTAGGTTGACATTGCCCGCATCATACAAAAATTAACCCGAAAGAGGAGATGGGGAATCAACTCGTGTTGGAAAAACGGCCTTAGGACTCCTTGGCCCCACGAGCCCCGAGCAACGGTGGCGAAGCGACGGGTTGTTCTGCCCGCAAATCTAGCTTCCACATCGAAAAGATACAATGTTGATATAGATTTTGCGCAATTCTATAGACCTCGGTCAAGCATCAGATTCACCGACATGGAAGAAGAGGAACAAGGAGGAAGAGAAGCCCCCGACTCATGAGCTGCTCACGTGCGAATTGGATATCATAGGCGTCATCGCCAGGCACGCCCAAGCTTGGCCTAACCCATAACGTCCACCATCTTCATGGTTTTCGGCTCATAGACAGCGCATTCTCAAAGAGCATCGGCAATGTGGGAGCGCACTCTTCAGGACCTCATCCGAGGCCTGCGGGCCAACAAAAAGGACGAGGCCAAATTCATTGCAAAGGCCGTCGACGAGATTCGACAGGAGATCAAGTCTGAGGATATGGAATTGAAGGCGGGGGCAGTAATGAAGTTGACCTACGTATGTGCTACCGCTGTAATTTGGCGAGCCTGCATGCTCATACAGTCTTTCTGACAGCTCGATATGCTGGGATACGATATGAGCTGGGCTTCGTTCCACGTCGTGGAGGTCATGTCATCAGCTAAAGCACATCTCAAGAGCGTTGGCTACCTGGGGGCGATCCAGTCGTTCACCGAAGACACCGATGTTCTTATGCTAACTACAAACCTCCTGAAGAAGGTCAGTTTCTTCGCTTCTCAATATAGTTGCCATTTCATGAGATCCTTAGGATTTGAGTTCTACGCCCACAGATATTGCCATCACATTGAATGGACTCGCTCATATCGTCACGTCAGACCTCGCTCGAGACTTGGCGCCAGAGCTCATTGCTATGCTGAACCACTCGCGACCTCATATTCGGAAGCGGGCGATCTTGGCTCTCTACCGGTTGCTGTCCAAATACCCTGAAGCGATTCACCAAGCTCGACCTCGGCTGGAGGAAAAACTCGAAGACTCTGATCCCGGTAAATCTCTCAATCGCTGTTGCTGCGTTCCAGCAGCCTTACTGATACGCTTCAGCTGTTGTTGCTGCAACTGTCAATGTCGTTTGCGAGCTTGCTCGCAGAAACCCGAAGGACTATCTTTCATTAGCGCCGCAGCTATTTCACTTGCTGACGACCTCCTCCAATAACTGGATGCTAATAAAGATCATTAAGCTGGTAATTGTCTTATTATATCAATCCCTGTCAACGTATTGACCCCTTCCAATTAGTTTGGCTCATTGTGTCCTCATGAGCCTCGTCTGGTGAAGAAGCTTCAGCCACCGATCACTGAGTTGATTTCAACAACTCCAGCTATCTCGTTACTTTACGAGTGTGTTCACACTTGCATTATTGGCGGAATGCTACAAGGCTCAGCGGGAAACTCTCTCGCAAAAACGTGCGTTTCCAAGCTCGCAGCTTTCATTCAAGACCCAGATCAGAATTGTCAGTCACTTTGGATGTTGTCAACGTTTCGCGGCTGATCCTTAATCTCAGTGAAATACATTGCATTGCTTGCTATGACGAAGATCGTGCCAACCCATGCATACTTGGTCGCGGAACATCAGGATACTATCTTGCAGAGTGTCAATGATCAAGATATCAGTATCCGAATGCGTGCCCTAGATCTTGTTTCCGCAATGGTGCGTCAATTTCACAATTGGAGACTCAGTGTTAATCTCGCTTCGTACACAGGTCAACCAAGGCAATCTGCAGTCAATCGTGCAACAACTTTTAAGCCATCTGGTCCCCGAATCGACTTCAGATACCCTTTCTGCTGCCCAGTCTTTGGAGCAAGCAATAACTACTCCAGCTTCCACAAGGAATGCCGACTCACCCAGCAAATCTCCTGCTTATCGCCTCATCTTAACTCAAAGAATATTGGATATATGCTCTCAGGGCACATATGAGAACATCACCAACTTTGAATGGTACATCTCGGTTCTCGTGGACCTTGCTCACATTTGCCATGCCGCTGTTGGTCCCCAGCTACAGGAACAGCTGGTTGATGTGACGAGCCGTGTTCGCGCAGCGAGACCGTACGCTGTCAAAGTGATGTACACCTTGCTGACCGACGAATCATTGCTTCACAATGCACGCGACCCGAAGTCATGTTCCGAAGTTCTATTCGCAGCGGCCTGGATTTGTGGGGAATACTGCCAGTGAGCCTGCTTCTTCGACTGCATATCGAAATAATGACTAATTTTTCCCCGCAGACAACTGTTAGAGCCAGTCAAGTTGATCCCATACTTGATTCAGCCAGAAATCTCGAATCTCCATCCTGATGTCTTGGCCGTGTACATTCAAGCCGCTACCAAGATTTTTGGATATTGGACGTCCGAGCTGGCTCAGAACTGGGACAACGATGATCTTCCAGAGGTTCGCCAGATTGTGGAAAGTATGCTGCCTCGGATGAAAGATCTGGCAAGCAGCATTCATGTCGAAGTTCAGGAACGGGTATGCATTGTTTTCTTTGCTTCCTACTCCCTTGCTGAGGACTCTATAGGCTGCGAACACGTTGGGGCTTTTCACCTTCGTTGCGGCTGATTTGAACTCGTTCAAGCCGTCGCCTCCTTCCGACGCGGCTCCGTCTGGCTCTGCGTTCGAATCGACCAGTCTATCGTTCCCCAAGAGCCTGCTCCTCATACAGCCACTCCTTTCCAGCTACGAGCTCAACCCGGTGGCAGCTAGTGCACAAGCTAGCGTTCCCATTCCGGAAGGTCTTGATCTGGACGAATGGTTTGTTCTACCTCCACCCGAGCCAGTCCTGGAACGTGCAGAGTCGTCTGAGAAGAAGAACAAGAAGATTAAGAAAGGCAAAGAGAAGCAGGTCAACGGCGGGAAGAAGTCTGACAAGAAGAAGAAGACCAAGGATGTTGGGCTGGAGGTTGCGGGTGATGTCTCGACGCCTGTGTACGATGAGGCCGAACCTCCGGAAGACCCAGCTGAGCGTGAACGGGTGCGCGATTCGTCCTACTCTTTTTGAACCTTGCTCTGACTGTTCTTATCTTACAGCGCAAGGCGGAACGGCTAAATCAGCTCAAAGACGACCCGTATTACATCATGGACGATAGGCCCAAACTTTCTCAAGTAGAGGATGTGGACTCTATCCCAGTGGTTCGCCTAGACGACGTCCCTGCACCCAGCCCTGGTATGCCCCTTGATCGCTTCAATCCTACCACTGTGCCTGACCTTCTTATTAGGGATCGCGGAACTGAGACTGTCATCGCTAACGGCTGCCTCTCGATCGGGATCGCAAACGAGGTTTGTAATTGAGAGAGAGGGTGAGATGCCCGAAGGAGCCACGATCTCAGCTCCACCATTCAATCCACCAACTAAATTTGCCTCACAGTCCCAGTCATCCTCCGGGACCAGTTCCCCCTACCCGCAGCAGCCAATCCTCTCGTCCTTCCCACAGTATGAAGTGCCCGAGAGTGAACTTAGGACTTCTACGCCCGAGCCCATCAAGGTCGTACGGTCGAAGAAGACCGGTGGCAAGAAGAAACGGACAAAACCCTCCGCCGTGGATGGTTGAATTTGGACTTTTTCCTCCAAGTCAGGTCGGCCGAGGCAATGCACGGCCGCGGGTTTGTGCAGGGCACATACACTTGTGGATTAATTAGATGTGGGATACTACTTTAAGGATACATTTCATATCGTACCAGGATGGAGTGCGTGTGTGTGATATATGTGATTAGTTTATACAAGGTATGAGGAGCTGAAGCGGAATTGGCTTAAGCGCGCAAGATCAAAACGGAAATGCCCAACGGCCAACTCAGATGCCTGGATATGTATATATTATCATCGAGGGTCGTCCACACGCTCCACCGAATCAACGATCTCGTTGACCAATTCTTCAGTGACCCCTGGAATGATTCTCTCAGCATCGGTAAACGCTCGCTGCAGGGCGCTTAGTGCTACTCTAGCCTCTTGTGTCGAAACTCGTGGGAATAGCTGTGGAAGGGGAAAATGAATTCATTAGTCTGCTGAGCACGCGAAGTGGTGGGAATCTTACCGAGGCGATGGCTGGCAAAACCACTGTGTCCAGCAATGTCGTATCTGGAAGGTCGTCATCAAGATGGAGGTCTTCTATTTTGCTGTGGACAGATGAGATCTTTGAAGGGTATGCATCCTCATAGGTATCATCGTATTCCTCGTACTCATCCGAGGGTTCACGTCGTTGCGGGCCCGATCGCGGCGTAGCATGTTCTGGCACTGTATTCATATGCCTCACTGTGCTTTGTTCAAACCGGCTTTGAGGCCTCGCTGTTGCAGGCGATGGAGGTGGAGGCAGGTCCCTATCCGGCTTTGCTGTTGAAGACGAGCTGTAACTCGAGCCCGATGTATCAGCGCTACGTTTTGCCCTGGAATCAACATGTTGGTCTGCACGTGGCGACGGATCGTTTTCCCAGGTCAACGGAGGCCCGGCAGCACGAACTGAGCTACGACCAATCGTTCTGCCTCCATGACGGACAGTGCCGAAGTCCCACATGTCATCTGCATCTCCGTTTGAAGCCCTGACAAGAGATTAATGTGGTTTCAACAACATGAGATATGACCTACTCCTCAGGTTGCCGATAATGCTTATCGTCATCCTCTGACCGATCGCCACCTTGTGCCTTCCACAATTCGTGGCGCTCAATGAGCTCTGTCAAATAGCTGGATTTCTTGGCCATTCGGACAAATTTATGTTTCAGCAGGTCGCGAGCGGATGGACGCTACGCAAAGGTGTGTTCATATCCAGGAATGAGCTATTGATTTAACCACTTACCTCTTTCGGGTCTCTCTGAAGGCATGATGCGACAAAGTCTCGGAAAGACTTTGAGAAATTGCCTTCAAGGGTTGGTGGCGGGTTTTTTGGAATGAGGAACAGAACCTAATGAATTAATTATGAACACTTGGTGCTCCACGCCACAGGCAGTAACCCATACCTTCATGGGATGAAGTTCCGCATAGGGGGGCTCGCCTTTCGCAAGCTCGATGGCCGTAATACCCAAGCTCCAGATATCCGCTTTATGGTCGTAACCACTCTGCTTAATAACTTCAGGAGACATCCAGTAGGGTGTTCCAACAAAGGTGTTCTTCTTGGCCGACAAAGTCCCAGACAATTGACCAGACACACCGAAGTCTGCAAGCTTTACGTCACCACCTGCAGATAGAAGGATGTTCGCGGCTGAGCAGTTTCAAGTGTGAACAAACACGTTTCCACAGCATTGGGAATGAAAACTGAGCACCTTTAATATCCCGATGAAGCTTCCCTTCCGTGTGCAAATACTCCAGGCCACGAAGGAGTTCTCGACATATGATAGCAATGTATTCTTCTCTAAAGACGCCTGGTTTCATCTAGAGTAGCGATAGTAATGTTGGTTCAAGCTTTGGCAGCAAAGTTGAAATGAAGCGACATACCAGATCAGAGCATGAGCCACCAGAACAGTACCTATCATTTCATTCAACGAATGGCGGTCGACAGAGCTGCAATGGAACCTACTCCATAACGATCCACAAATGGGATCCCTTCAGATAAGAACCATGATACCTGAAAATGAACGGGTAACCATAAGCACTGTTTCTATTCGGATAACGGTATCCAGAGACGACGGACTTGGTGACATGTGGAGAGTCCAGCTGGGACAGGATCTGAATTTCTTGCTGAATGTCCTCAATCTCATCTTCGGCACTTTCTAGATCAATAATCTTGATAGCGACAGTCTTCTGAGTGCGCTTGTCATAGCTGCGAGTCCATAAGGGTGACAAAGGTCAAGGTTTGAGCGGCAAATGGAAGGAAGTGATTGGCGCACGACTGACCCTTTATACACCTCTCCGAAGGACCCCTTTCCTGTCGTCGAAGCCCCGAGCGTCAACTAGAATTCAGGGTGTTATGGAGGGAGTAATTATGTACGGACCAATCCTGTCTTGCTTCACGTAGAACTCCTCTGGATCTTGTTGCCGTGAATCCTAATCACCGCGACGGATCTCAGCCGATCGTTCACTGGCATTACTTGGATAACTTACCATTGCTCAACAAACGCCTTTATCCGGTCTTTCTCCCGGTGTAATGCTCCAATGTCGCGTCGCCCCTGCTTCGAAGACTCTTGCCAGCCACCGGGCGCCTAGCACAGGTAACTGAGGATTTAAGCCACACCCAACGCGTTCGAGGGACCAATAGTACACATACGTGTTGGAAGGGGGTATTTAAGAGAACGAGGAAGGGGAAGAAGGGCGATTCTGTGGACGGGAGAGATGCCTGTAACCCTTGAATGGGGTTGTCTCCTTGATCATCTCCGACGACCCTTGCTTGCCTTTCCGGGCGATAGGGGTTGGAATCACTGATTTTGTCTACTCAGCGGTTCTGCTACAAGAAAATCTTAGATTTCGGCGCTACACAAGGCCCTTTTGTCCCTTTGTCGTGTCTCACACGGACTGTTCGCTTTACCCTCCTGGCAGATGCCTCGCTCAGTCTGCTCATCCGAGAGCAATAAAGCTCTGCCTCGTTGATACAACGGTCAAACCGGTTAATGCATCCGAGAACGCATTTCCATTCTTTAGGTGAAAATTGTCCTATAGCAACATTGGGAATAAGTGGCGTGAAAGGTGAGCATAGCTATCCGTTGGACTCGCAAATTGGCCGCATGAAACCTTGACCCAACCTGATCCAGAGAAAATGTATAGATAGGAAATACAATTGAAAGCTGTAAAGGCAGTGTAAAAGTTAAATGACTTGTCTATGGGTACCATGCGCGAGGGACTCACCAAGGCGGTATCCAATTCCAATTATGAATTAAACCGTGAGGGGTTCGTTACACAGGCGTCTTGGGTGTCTTCCGATGTTCCTGGAAAATAGTGAGTGATTGATTGAAAAGAGATCTTAAGATAGGGCCAACCGGGTAATGTGTCGTTTCGTAGTCCACATGAACGAAAGCGCGTTCAACCCTAGGAAGGACTTCAATCCTATCTTGCAGCTCCTGACTTATATCGTGCGCTTTCCAAAGAGGAGTATTCGCGTCCATCACGATGTCGACTTCGACAAAATAATCCTACAAAGTAGGTTTGAGTTAGGTTATAAATTTAACCCATCAGACGAGAAGCTTACTGCTCCGCTCTGTACGAGGCGCTCAGTATTAGAGTTTACGCAAGGAAGACCTGAAACGTACATGATAAGCCCGCACGGTGTCGACTTTGGTGATTTCTTCGTGAAAGGTGGCCACCTTGTAGATGATGAGCTGAAGGAACTCATGGGGGGCAGATTTCCCGGCCAGTAATTCGAATTGTTTGTACACTGTCCGGGACCAGGAAGCAATGATGCCAGAGGAAATCTACGGAAGATATGAGTAAATTGACACGGGTTTCGCGAAGATACTTACGATAATCGCCCCCATGGGATCCAGCCCTAGTCTTCGGCGTAAGAAGAGGCCGTTGCAAACGGGAAAATACACTCACACCACCGAATTTTACTACCACCTGTAGCCATCAAGATACCTGCATGCATCTCAAAATTTATATTCATACTGTGGAGGGTAGGAGGCACTGACCGAAGGAGTTGATGAATAAGTCGTTGCGGTGATCCTCCCACAACAGTTGTACCTGGCTCGACTGTTTTCGGATCGAGAAACTGTACATGAATAGGAGGAATTTCACGGCTGTTATAATTGTTTAGAAGCCTTGCGTCGGAAGGAGAACTAAGAACTAACCCAACGCGGAGCCAACAGCGATTATCGAAGGCAAATGGAACTTGCGTACATCGCCTCCCTCGTAAGTGATCGAGGAACTAATAGATTCGACAACGACAACGAGATTGACAGCTCCCATCCTGGATATAATCAGTTTAACACAGGATTTAGAAAGATAGATTTGAATGCGGCCGTACAGGAATCCTAGAAGTGTAAGGGTTGAGCGGGATACTTGGGGAGACCGGAGTACACGTACCGTAGATGACATTGCCGATAGTTCCAATACGGGCACCACCAACGGGCCATTTATTAAGATCCATAGTTGTGGCCTTTCGGTGAAGCCACCAGAGCAACGTATTGGCCCCAATGTCGAAGACAGAGTCAATCGCAGTCGAGAGTAAAGAGAGTGACCCCGAAGAGATGGCCGCGTAGACTTTGTGTCCTCAGTATGTGATGGAACCGGTCATGATGAGTATACTCACGTTGCAGAGCGCAAAGAACGAAATTAGAGTATAGGCTAGCATAAATGGCGATCTTCACCTAAGAGAAGGTTGTGAATACTGAGTATTGCAGGTTATTATGGGCTGAGCTCACAGGAAGCTGTGCAGCCTTCTCTTCCGCATGCGCATCTTCAGTGTGCTCTTCCATGGGTTTAAGCATGGACTTGATAAGCTATTTGGATGGAGCGGTAGTCAATATTAAAGCACGAGGAAGCAGAAATAACTGGGCGCACCTCATTCTGGCGGACGTGATGCTGCTCCAGTTGCTTGCCCTTCTTCCGATTGCGAAGCCCCTCCAAGGCTCCAGCTGTAAGGATACCACTCTGAAGTTGAAAAGGGTCATCAGGAAGGATAGTCGCAGACTCTGTGGATGAGGCTCTTTCCAGATCGTTGGATCCTTCTTGTGGTAGACCTGGTACCGTTACTTCGGGGGCGGCCTGCCATCGATCATGGGGTCAGCGTCAAATTCATTCCATTGAAAGCAATCGAATTTCTACCTTGGTGTTATCATCCTGTTTCCCTGACGACAGACTCTTTTCCTCCTGACTGCTCATGACGTTCTATACGTAAAAACAACCATGAAGGGGTGAATTTGAGTTGCTGAGAAGGAATCAAAGGACGACCCAGAACAATGGGTATTAGCTCGCAGGTCGGCCTCGGGACCCGATACCGTTGTTTTGGGTACCTGTGAGCGTTTCCATTGCTCTGGTCGCAAAGAGGGAACTTGGTATTTAGAGTCAAGAAAACTGCTTACCGTTCGTGAGATGGGGATCCTGGTAGGGGCGATGTTTTTTCTCTCTCTTTCTCCTTCGACATGGTTCAATCTCCGTTTCAAACCAGAGGCTGGGCATTATCCTTGTTGGGTACCGACCCGGATCCGCCAACGTACCATGCACCTTCACCGTCCTGCCAATGTGACTTGGAAATGGCAAAATCTGGCCCTGGACGACAATTCAATACAGAATAGCCCATCAACACATGAACTCAATTCACGACGAGAAGGCTCCTCTTGGGCACGACCTCGCTGAAAGTTTATCGCAGAGAGGATGTGTTCAGAACCGAGCGGCGGTGACATTTTTGTTGCCATCACTTGGCGTTCTCTCACCACGACATCCACGACGCGTTCGGCGACATGGACACGAAGGATCGCACTGAAGACTTAGCCAGTCTCCTCTTCATGATAGTCATACTGGCTGTCCTAATGTGGGTTGCTCGTGTTCTATATGACACTGTATTCACGATTATACAGAGTTGCAGCCGCGTTCTGGTGCCTCCTCTCGTCCTGCCTAGGGACCTCGGTTCGACAGCTATTCTCGAGTTTATGGGAATACCTTGCGCTTGGATCCCGGTATAACGACGGTCATCTTGCACGAAGGAGGAGAATTTTCCGCGAGGATGGTGAATTGTGGGAGATGGAACATCGAGGACGCGCTGGCTAGTAATTCCCAATGCGATTTGGTTTTCGGGCTTGCATCCACCGGTACCTCCTTTCTTGTGGAGAAGTCGCATTGAAACATTCTGTCATACACGATGGCCCTCAAACGACATGATTTCAGTCTCAACTGGCCAGTGGGGCGGTAGTCAGCTCTCCTATTCCGATCTATATAGACCGGCCCCTTCTACGAGAGACGCAAAAGCTCATCTTCAACCTTCCCCACCGTACCCTGTCCGCAAAGCCTGGTAGCTCTTGTGACAAATACTTGCTATTTCCCTCCAACGCGACATCATCATGAAGATCCCTGCAAGCTCTTCTCTTATCCTTGCGACCCTAGCCATCTCCTCTTCTTCAGCATCGCTCGCGGCCCCGACAGGCGATGGTACCGCCGAAGGCAGCCTCTCCCAGATTAGGGGTCAAGCTGAACACCAACATCATGCGAATCAGACTTTGGAGAACGAGGACAGGGCAGACGGCGGCTTGGTGGAGCGAGACTTAGGTGTGTTATATTCACAGTAATCTGTCAAACTATCTGTCTGACCTACGGTCAAGAAGTCGATGCTCAGGGTATGCCCGCCGTCTTGAGCATCCTTGACGGACTGCCCGTACTCGGAGGGCTTCTCAGACCCCTGCTTGCTGCACAATGTCCTGACCCCAGCAATCCCTCCTCGCAAGGCAATAACGCCCCAGACCCGGCCGAGATACAGAGGCTTCAGGACGCCGTATCTACGGTGTCTAGCGTACTCGCCCCCATGCTTCCTATCGGAACACATATTCCTGATTTGCCTGGTATGCCTTCCCACAGTGGCTTACCGCTCCCGCTCTCGAACGATAACTCCGGAGCTGACCCAAGCGCCCCAGGCGCCGATCCGTCTGATGCTCCTCCCGATGCTAACGCCACCCCTGCTCCTGCCGTCGCCGCTGCCGCTGGCGAGGACGCCTCTCCCGCCAGCAACGGATCTTTCTTGATATCGCCTACTACAACGGTCGCCAATGCAGAGGAAGCTTCCTCTACTCCGAGTCAAGATCCTACCTACTTATCAGGCGCTGCTGATTCTGGCACTCCAACCTCTCCTGGAGTCCCTGCGGGACCTCCGAACACACCAATTCCCGTTAGTTCCGCCTCGGCTTAAATTCCGAAATGTATTGGCTTTGACTTTGCATCGATCCGTGTTTGAATTTGCTTCATATATCGCTTAGTACTTCATTTTCATAGCACTGTTGATCTTCGCGCTGTAAAATAGACTTGAGATCGATCTCGATTAATGACATTCTCATGAAGTGCTGTACGTGTACTAATTTATCAAGCTTTTCCCCTCGTGAGCGAGTATGTGCGCATCTGCTCTGACAGCGCCGTCGRGCGTCTAATTGTGATTTGGGGGGCTTGCCCCCATTTGTACATTTGAACCTCAGAGTGTTTAAGAAGGAGAGGACGGACCTCCAAATTAAGCGCTCGCGACTCGTCCCCTTCCTTCCTCTTTTCCCCCCCCATGCACGCGTGTAAGCGCAGAAAGCGCTTATCTTCCAGCAGGCTGGACGATGGCCATATGGTGCAGGACATCATACCTAGGTCGCCGACGTCGTTACCAGGGAAAGACCAGCATTCATTGAACGGTGGCAAGGGCTTCGGCCGCCTTCCTCCCGAGTTGATCCCTGAAGTAGTATCTTACTACCTCTCGGTGGGGAACGACACCTTCATCCAAGGGCCAGATAGCAAGAGGAAGGGAAAGCAGCGCGACTTTCGCTGCGTACCTCTCATSTACTCAGAGCGAAGCAAGGTGTTGCGAGCTCTCWGTGGAACATGTAGAGCGTACAGGAGCATCTTCCTCCCCTTCCTTTGGGATAGGCTTGACATCTGCTTCTCTTCCGACTTGAGAGCAGACGAGCCAGCATACAATGTAGTTGCTGAAAGCATGATTCGGAAATGCAACGGTATCCTGCAGACTCCCCAGCTCGCATCCTTGATTAGGTGCGTTGCATAGCTCACTGCCCTGGGCCCACCCTCCCTTTTTGTAAAGGCTGTTGAAACTGATGATTTTCTTCTCTCGACGTCAACGACACGTCAACCTGATACAGGACCGTCAAYGTGATATTCACCCGGTGCAACATGGATGACGCATTGCCGAAGTTCGCCCGATGCCTACGGCTTTTTTCAAATCTTCGGACCATCCACATACTATATGCGAATCCTCACATGCCGAATCGTCTTAAAATTGCATTTGGGGATGTGGTTCTTCCAAGCGTTCGGACAGTGATCATACCAGGCGTYTGCCACGAACTTTTGAAGCAGTGCCCAGACGCCGAAAGAGTGTGGTGCATTCAGGGTTCTAGTGACAAAATAGTTACCGTCATTCATACTTTCTGCCCAAAAGTGGAAGAGGTAAAGGGATTTCGATGTGAGAAGAAAGCCAGTGCTATGAAACGTGAGTCTATCCGACTCAATTGCTAAAATTTATGAAATTCTCATGGATTGTTGCAGGGCTTGTGGGAGGCATACCAACCATTAGGGTTCTTGGGCTCCATGCACCAGTTTTTGAGGTAATGAATTTTTCATTATTGTTAAGGTTCAATTTCTGGTGTTCACAAAATTTTCTCTAGAGTGTTCTCGAGCACCTCAARGTCTCAGAGCTTCCACGCTTGAAGAGGATAGACCTTCACATTCCGAAGCAAGAAACAGAGTTGGAAGCTGAAGCAGTACAGCGCACCATCCGGAAGCTAAGGTCTATCGTACGTTYATCTCCCAGCGAAATCTCTCTCAGGTTGGTTCATTGTAAGCCTCATGGCCATGGACTYTGCTCGGGGGCAGTGCCTTCCGATCCTGGTACAGCTATAGATATTTAATGAATAATATTTTTGGGCAGATTGAGCTACGTCATCGACTCAAAACTGAAYGAATCACATATGTGAGGCTGRGAAGACTTATATCTCATTCTCGAGCTCATCAGCATCCAGGAGGCAGTCAGCRTATTCCTTAAAAAAAAGTTGAGCACAGGCATAGGAAGTMGATGAAAAATACTCATACATCAAGATTRATMTSKTCCTTTGGTACTGGAACCAGAGGGGGTAAGGCGTAGATKACTCGGACCGGGTACTGTTCTTGCTTTGCTGGCTCACCTGTCGAGGTACCTTGACCCGAGTCCTTGGCTGTTGTCGAATGGGGACGTTTGGATTCAGGTAGTTCCGCAAGCGCTGCTTCAAGCTTGGCCATTCGATTAGGCTTGCCCGATGAGGAATYGGAAGTTGGTGAACCCAAGCGCGTCGATTCATATTTTCTGGGCGAGCGACGCGTAGTACGTTGATTTTCCTGGGGCGGTGTACTAGAGCGCATTTTTTTGGGAGAGACATCCAGATCAAGTGGAGGTGATTTCAGTGCTGCCTCAATTGCGGCGAGGCGTTGGGCCGAGCCTCTAGTTGGTGTTYTGGGCGAAACGGGGTTGRGATTCTGAGGTGCTCGAGGAGGAGATCTCGGACGCTTTCKTCCACTGGAGCTGCCTGSGGGAGGCTCAATCACGACATCGTTCTGGGCAAGGTTAATAACCTTCTGTGGKGCCTCGCCGGTCTGTTCTTGTTGCAGCAATTCTTCATCCCGAGCCCAGTCTCGCTCTGGAGCYGGTGGAAGTGCTGCTCCYAGATTCGCCTGTGCATCAGCGCCGTCGTTCCCWACGTCTCCGCTATGGCCTTTGACATAGCTGAGYAGAACTCGTTGGCCAAGCCGGGAACGACGGTCGAGATGTGCGTCTATAAGTCGAATGATACCAACATTCTTGACGGGTTCATTGCTAGAATTTTTCCATCCACTGTTCTTCCACTTTCTTATCCACTCTTGGAAGCCTAAAGTGAAGAGTCAGGAAAGATGGCCCGATGTCCCGGARGAAYGTACTTACACTTTATYGAGTATTGAGAATCCGTTTTTATCTCYAAAGCCCTTTTGGATATAGGAGTTTCTTCTAAAACTCGCAGTATGGCCTTCGATGATTCTCAACTACTGRRTGATATGAAATACGTGAAAACTCACAATGAGTTCAGCTCGATTGTTGGTCTGATCTCCCGGACAACGTTCGGCAAGATTTCTGGTTGAGAGTGAGCAGAGYTGTACRTTGATGACCAGCAACGGCTTACCTTGGATCGTTAGGACCCCACCAGACGCCAACTCCGGCTCTCGAGCCCGCTTKYCCATTTCCTTTACATGCTCCATCGCTGTATACAATGTCGCGGTCTAGACTAGTTGTAGTTGAAGTCGAAGCACGCTGGTTGCCCGTATCGCGTGARGGGCCTGCYAGCGCATTGGCATTGCCCTCGGAAGCAGCGACAACCCCTGCAGAAGGCTCTATACCGCGAACAAAGTCATCGGCTTCCGCCCTCGTTGGAAATTTCTTGAACTTGGCATTTGGGTAGCCCTTGGCCTGCGCTTCACAYTCCGACCTTGATATAGAGGGTTAGCGCTGAATGTGTGCTAGATACTAGCCATACCAGGTACTTACCAGGAGAGATAGACACCGGGTCTATGTCCCTTCCTCACAGCATAGAATGCGTTGGGTGCCATGACTTTGGTAACCGGATTGCGGTACTTGCTGTCCAAGGGCCTGCGTATTCGTGGAATATTCTTCCGTAGAAGGAGAGCTATATCTCTCAGCGCCACAATAGCTTGCTTTCCAGAGAGMGARRMGAGAGRGWSGWGMKGGWKRATTRCTGGMYAAWGTWC
>SDEE01000064.1:89443-123507 GCA_004126415.1 Candolleomyces aberdarensis
CKCWCGTTGGCGCGYWCTGTRSYRAGCACTGTACTGCAGTCCATTATCATTAGTATGTAAGTAGATGGTCTATAGCAAGATACAATGAAGGGCGAAGACACATGTAGGTTGTCGTATAATCTAAAAAATATTTAAGCTATAAAAAASACTCTAATCATCGCCAAACATAATCTTGAGATTTTGTATACTCTCAGGATCTGTCTTTGCAGCCCTGGAACTTCCTTTGAACGCCTCATTCACRATCGCAGTCTTCCGTTTCTGAATYTGCAGGATACGGCCTTCTATTGTATTGGCGACCTGGGAGMGCAGATGATTAGCCCGTCGGTGGCRGTCCGAATGTTCCAAGTCTCTTACTATGAAGTGCTTCACATAGACAGTCTTTTCCTGTCCTATTCGATGGACGCGGTCAACAGCTATGAGATGGCGGGGGGTCAGCGTTCTTCCTCGAAGAATCAAAGGTTATAAAGGAACAGACCCTGATTTTCGGTGGCTGCATTCCACCAGCAATCCATCTGCCATAGACTATTAGCAAGAGTACAAGTCAAACCACACGAATCGCAACGCATACCATAAACACATGATTTGCAGTGGTTAACTACAAATAGCAGCTTTAAGTATGTATGCACACAGCACAGAGAGAAGAACGTACATTCAATCCAACACCCCCTGCTTTCAAACTGATGACGAGGATTTTTGGCCGACGGGAAGGTGACTTGAATTCACTGATTGCAGCGGCCTTTTTCTTCATGTCCATCGTGCCATCGAATCGGTAATGGTCGAATTTGTCGCGCTCCAAAGCAGCTTGAATCAAATCCAAGAAACTTGTAAATTGGGAGAACACCACAGCCCGGAAACAAGGATCTTGGTCTTTCAATCTCCCTAGACGAAACATGTCAGCGGTGTGAAGTGGCAGACAATACAGAAGTTGCTTACGAAGGTTTTGGAGGAGAGCATCAAGTTTCGTTGAAGACTGGAAGTCATTCCTGCGAAGCACAATCGTTGGCTCCGCCGGCTGAGAGCTGGGCTCTTCATTCTCCTCCCCCTTCGTTCGAATAATTTCGACCAGGTTCTTTGCCTACGAAAAAATCAGATCAAGATATAACCACTTCATAAAAGCTGTCCGTTCTTACTTGTAGATGACCAGTGGCACAACTCGGGCAAGATGGTACCTGGCCCTTTTCCTCGGAAATACCGATATGCGCAACAATGCAATCTTTGCAGCTACCGCACGCGTAGGTTTGAGCGTCGTAAATGTATGATAAGAAAGACAACGTACAATTGATGCATGCACTCCGGAATCAGCATTGGGCTCTCGATCTCGCTAAAACATATAGGACATTCTGTGACTTCGTCTTTTGTCAGATTCGACAAAAAGTTCTCGGCGAAAGCATTGGGCTTGTCCGCTTCATCGCCGTTGTCAGCCAGTCGCTGTAGGAGATCATTAACTTCGACCACATCATCCCCTTTAGGTGAGAATGCCCGCTGGTCGTCCTGGGTGATGACAAGTTTTGGATGTAATACGGCTCTACGCAATCTGAAGGACCGTGAGGACCAGAAAAAGAGTATGAAAAGAGTTGCCAACTGACCTCATGAGCATCGCCAAAATATGGGTATAATTCTTTCCAACCAGGCCTTTGGCATCCAACTGTTCGAAATCTCTCTTGGCGGTGAGGTATATCGAGTCGTAGATCTTCCTCTCTAAGGGCGCAAATTCTAGATACTCAAAGACTTCCTGAAGAGGAAAATCAGCTCCCGACGGATGGCCCATTTGGTGGCATAGTGTGTACCTCTTTTGGTGGCAAATCCACGATACGATTCCCCTCGGCGTCTCTCATACTCTTGTCACGCCTGAGGAGGATACTTTCGAGGATGACCTGGACGATTTCGATCGCCTTCGGGTCGCGCGCGAGGAACGGCAACGTAATAAATCTAGGTGACAACAGTCAGAACTAGTGAAGCGTTGACGCATGGAATGTATGCTTACGACCGGAAGAAAGCATAATCTGACCAGGGTTTGAAGTCAAGGAAGCGCCTTCGGGAGAAGCGTAAAATTAATATCTGCGGCGCAGCGCCAATATAGAGATGACTCACAATAGGGAGTACAGATCCTCCAACCTATTTATGATTGGGGTACCGGTTACGGCCCAGCGTCTCCGCGCAGATAAAGCGTAGACGGCTTTAGCAGTCTTGCTCGTCCGAGACTTGCAAGCGTGAGCTTCATCAAGGACCACTCTCAGCCAATCAACTGTGAAATCAAATCTTTCAGAACAGAGTCCGTCAGCCTAATCGAGGACGTACTTTCGAAAATTGGTGTTCTATACTTTTCCATTTTAGCGTGCTCCGAAGCAAGAGTCCCGTATGAAGTGACAACCACTTTGAGTGGCGCYTTCTCCTCCCCGTCTTCRTCCGTCATGGAGTCTAGGTCCAACCTATTTTGGCCGTGCCAGATGATCACATCCAGTGTTCCTATTTTGCTCGAACGCTGGAGCTCTTCAGCCCATTGAGCGAGCAAAGAAGTTGGGGCAACAATCAGGGTCGCAGATGGGGGTTTAGACGGTCCAGTTTTTCGAGCCACTGCCTTGAAGGATGGATCGAGCTTCAATTGCTTTGCACCCTTCCTCTGATTGGATTCTTCTGGCCTGATATCAGACTCCAGAGGAAGAGCTGTCTGAATGAGAGCAGATAACATAATTGTCTTGCCCATGCCCACTTCAATTTGCCGTAAGAACGCTGAGATAGCCGAGAAAGAAGGAATACTCACTTTCTATACGGTTGATGAATGAGCCATCCCGTCAGCGAATATAGCATTAAATAGAGGTACAAACCATCACTGCAGAAGATAATGAGTTACTTTGGAAAAGCCAGTGGAGAGAACCGACGCACGCTAATATTCCTCCCCTGCAGCTTCTCGCGGCCTTGGGAAAGACCAGGCTCAACTCGCCAGAATAAGGATTGAAGAAGAAGGGTTTATCATCTTCCGTCAAGTCAATGACGCCGCCGGACGATGGGTCCGGAGGGAAACAATACCTAGGAGGAGAGAGAAATACAACGACCAGGGCATGAACAAATCAAGGGCTTACTGGCTCCACAGTGGATGCATGGACTTTGACTCTCTTGCGTCCATCCGCCCCGTCTCTAAAGAATGCATCCATCTACGCGGTGTGAATAATGGTGTATGTTCCAAGATCGGTGTGTACTCACAATAACGCCTGTTTTTGATACGACCTCAAAGTTAGGGCAAAACCTTTCGCCGGTTCCATTTGGCCCATGATTTTGTCGTTGTGTTGAGCTCTGGGCATGCATTACAGACGGAATCACAGCACCTGTAAGCAATACGCACCTCTTATAGATGCTATCAATGTCGTTTGTGGACAAGTCCCCACCGTCTTCGACTTCAATTTCTTCACCGTCTCCTACTATTTCTTTGACTTTTTTGGCAGGACGGGCCGCCATTTTCTTTAAGGCTTCATGTGTGATAGATTCGTCGTGCTTGGATTTTGATTTGGCGCCAGCTTGAGGTCTCAGTCCAAGGACGTCGAACATTCTCACTATGGCACTCTTCCGTTCCCTCAGATTTCTGGAATATATTAGGACGAAATCATGTCAAAAATTTATGGGCTTACACTTCTTCTTGGGTTTCTTGACCCTCATTAAACATTATCTTTGCAGGAGGGTCTTCGACTGTCACAGATGTACTCGGGAGTGTGAAAGCAGAAGGAAGAATAAAAAACTGAAGGGTGACAATCAATCCAATACCGGTCGTTAACCGTTCTGGGCAGTCGGTCATGATACCTCGAATTTCGACGATGTCTGCAGGGAAATTAGGTCAACGGAAGGAGAACTTGGGACCGAAGAAGCAGAGTGCTTACTTAGTTCCAGGAGTTTATATATCCACCACGAAGCGTCCGTAGGTAGCCTTCCAAACTCTTGAAGCTTGAATGAGCATAGGGCCGTGCTATTGAGGTGTAGACACCCACCAAATTCTTTTTTATTGACAAGGCGCACAATGGTGTCTCCCTTCTTCTTTTTAACAGGCTTAGGAGGTAGAGGTTTGAGCATGCTTGATAGCTTCATCTGCTTTTTACCATCTTTCTTCTTGGAGGCGGAACTGGTAGTTGATTTAGTTTTGGAAGAGCTTGCGGCTGGTGGCTCATCATCCTCCGTGTCTCTTTTGACGTCAATAAAGTCGTTAACTTTGACATAGTTTCTTCCAGAGACATTACTCCACGCGTTTGCAATAATTGTTTCGCCAAGGTACATCGCAGAGGAAATCGTGGTGACAGGTTCCGCTGAAGGTTGGGGTTGGGGTTGGGACGAAGGGCCAGGCTCGACAGATGAAAGCTTGCGTTTCCTGTTTGGACCCGTTGAATTTCCGGGTAATATTGGGGGAGGCGGAGACTTGGGTTTCTCGATAATCTGAATGTCATCGTCGTCTTCCGGGGGTTGCTGCGCTTCGTCAGAGACTCGCAACGGACGGTAAACTTTCAAGAACATTTCCTCGTCCTCATCACCGTCGAGAAACAGTCTCTCTTCCTGTGGAGAAGAGGCCCGCGACAATATTTTACGAGGTGACGAAGGTAGCGGAGAGTCGTGAGTTCTGGTCGAAGCAACCTCTGACTCAAAGGCGTTGGCGTCGACGAGCATGAAGCCCTCGTCCGCTTCATCATCATCGGAGCCTGCAAAGAAGGTGCCCGGTGGTGGGACCGCGGATGCGTCTGGGTTGCTCATCGCACAAGGGGGTCCGGAGGAGAAAAACGCGTCGTATAGGTCAGAGGCACGGAGTCATAGCCATTTAGGCCGACGCGACTGATCGTGACCGCGTCGTACAAACAACGACAAACTTTGGCTGGAGCAGATCATCTGAGAGACTCGACTATCTTTAAATCTTTGCTTTCATTCTCCAAAAATGCAGCGCGGGCTACCGATGGTCAGCTATTTGAACTCTGATCTAATGTTAAAATTGAATTGCTCATGCTCAATTGACAGCAACCGACCGTCGTCCTTCTTCGTGAAGGGACAGACACATCCCAGGGAAATCCTCAGCTACTCTCCAACATCTCTGCATGTCTTGCTGTCGCGCAGACCCTCTCTACGACCCTTGGCCCAAGAGGCATGGACAAGCTGATCGTGAACGAACGTGGGGAGGCCCAGATTACCAACGATGGTGCTACAATTTTGAAACTCCTCGATATCGTCCACCCTGCCGCGCGTACCCTCGTCGATATCGCCAGAGCACAAGACGCGGAGATCGGAGATGGAACCACTAGTGTGGTACTTCTTGCTGCTCAATTGTTGAAGGAGGTCCGGGGGTATATCGAAGAGGGTGTTAGTCCGCATATCATCATGAAGGGCTTCCGTCAAGCAACAAAACTCGTGAGTGATGTTGTCTATTCACGATGGTCGTGTTTTAATTCCGATCTAGGCCATAGATCGTATCAAGGAACTTCAAGTGACCGTTGACAAGTCTGACCCTGAGTACGATCTTCTCCATTCGCTGTTAAAAACGCGGTTCTAACGGTGATTTAGCAATTTCCGTTCACTCCTGCTCAAATGTGCTTCAACATCCATGTCCTCAAAACTCATTCATTCGGAAAAGCCTTTCTTCTCCAATATGGTTGTTGAGGCGATCGAGTCCCTCGATCCAGACGACCTCGACGAGTCCTTGATTGGAGTCAAGAAAGTTCCAGGTGGTGGACTGCAGGATTCCCTCCTCGTCAAGGGTGTCGCTTTCAAGAAGACTTTCACGTATGCCGGTGCGGAGCAGCAGCCGAAATACTTCAAAGACCCCCTCATTCTGTGTTTGAACGTGGAATTGGAGCTGAAGGCCGAGAAGGACAACGCTGAAGTTCGTGTCGAAGCCGTTTCCGATTATCAAGCCATCGTGGATGCCGAATGGGAAATCATCTATAGGAAACTCCAGGCTATTGAAAAAACCGGTGCAAAAGTGGTGTTGAGTAAGCTGCCCATTGGCGACCTGGCGACTCAGTGGTTTGCGGACCGATTTATTTTCTGCGCTGGAAGGGTCCCTGCAGGTGACCTCCGCAGGGTTGTCCAGGCCACCGGAGGCTCTGTCCAATCCACATGCAGTGATATCACTCGTGAACATCTGGGTACTTGCGGCGTCTTCGAGGAACGGCAAATCGGTGGTGAGCGCTACAACATCTTCGAAGGATGCCCCAAGGCCAAGACTTGTACCTTGATCCTTCGCGGTGGGGCCGAGCAGTTCATCGAGGAGGTTGACAGGAGTCTTCACGACGCCCTCATGGTTGTGAAGCGTGCAATCAAAAACGGCGAAGTCGTTGCTGGAGGGGGTGCGATTGAGGTACTGAATTGATTTTTCACCTCGAGACTCCACTCATTCTGACGGTTGCCTATTAGATGGAGCTTTCTGCTCACATTCGAAAGCATGCCCTGACGATTCCAGGAAAACAACAATTGGTCATCGCAGCTTTTGCAAAGGCACTGGAGATCATCCCTCGGCAAATCTGTGACAACGCTGGCTTGGACTCCACAGATGTGTTGAACAAGTTGCGAATGAAGCACGCAACCGATGGCAAATGGTTTGGTGTTGATGTAGACGGTCCGACGGGGATACGGGACAACATGGAAGCGTTCGTCTGGGAGCCAAGCCTTGTGAAGATCAATGCAATCAGCAGCGCGTCTGAGGCGGCCTGCCTTATTTTGAGTGTTGATGAAACAATACGCAATCCTCAAAGCGAAGGGGTGTGTAAAATTTTCCTAATGAACAACGGCACCGGTAATCTGACTTTTTTGCAGCCGAACCCTGGGCCAAAGGCACCAGCAGGAACTACACAGCGCGCGTTAAGAGGGCGGGGCCGCGGTATGGGTCGACGGTAACGATAATTTGCGTGTATACAGCTCCATAGATACAAGAACACACGAAGTCTGATTTTGAAGCGCAACGACAAAATCAACGCTTTGGCTTGAAGAATGGCGCCTTCTCCGGAGGAGCTGCCCAAAACGGAAAGGGGAGCACCCAAAATGGGGTGTTGATCACATTTGGGTGGGCAATGGCGCAATTGCGAGCTTTCAGAGCGCCATGCCTGGCCATGATCTCTTATCGTAAGTTCGCTCTCTGTGTCGAATAAATAGGCCTCTTCTAGCTCCCATGGATTCCTCGTCCCCACGGACTGCTCCACAATGTCCACCACTCTTCTTTCCAAGCAACCGTTGGCACAGGACGCAGGCTCGGACTCGTCGCTGAACGAGAAGGGCTCCAAGGCCGACGTCTCTGCGGGCGCTATTCCGCCTCTTGGTGCACCAGTAGACGCTGTGGCGGGCAATCCATTCACGTCCATGTTCAAGAAGAACACCAAGCTGGACCTGGATGCCATTGCCACCCAGCCGTCGGTGTTCGACGATCCCATCTCTTTGGAAGCTTATCGGCCACCTCCTCAGTATGAGAACACCCACCGCTTCGATCCTCTTGCACGGTGGACATGGAGAGAAGAAACTGTACGTTACGCTTCCCGGCCTTCCCCCACGTGTCTGACGAAATACCTTTTTTTAGAGTGTCGTCAAGAAGATTGACCTTCGCATCATGATATGGGCCTGCGTCATGTTCTTCTCTTTGGATTTGGATCGTAGCAACATCTCTCAGGCCAATTCAGACAACTTTCTCCCCGACCTAGGGCTCACGACTAACGACTTCAACCTTGGAAACACACTCTTCCGAGCATCGTTTCTCTGTGCTGGTGAGCTTCTTCTCGAACAGGATTTCCTATCGCGTGCTTACGACAACTATTAGAACTTCCCTCTCAGCTTATCTCTAAGCGTATTGGTCCCGATATTTGGATTCCCTGCCAAATGGTTCTATGGAGCACAGTATCACTTGCTCAGTTTTGGCTCAATGGTCGCGCCTCCTTCCTTGCATGTCGCTTCCTCCTCGGTTTCATGCAAGGAGGGTTTATTCCTGATGTCGTCCTCTACCTCTCCTATTTCTACACTAAACGAGAACGTCAGTTGCTGCTTTTTCGTTTGTTCGATTGAGTATCTCATGACGCGACTTCCAGTGCCAATTCGTATGGCCTACTTTTGGCTCTCCAACTACGTCGCCGACATCGTTAGCGCGTTCCTTGGTACTGGTATTTTGCGCATGCGAGGCGTCGGTGGGAGGGAAGGCTGGCGTTATCTCTTCCTCCTTGAGGGTATTGCGACTCTTCTCGTTGGCATCGCCTCATTCTATCTCATGCCCCCCGGACCCACACAGACACGGAAATGGTTCACTGAAAGGTTGGTTCACGTTCTCGAGTTTTGGGGACGAGAATTGACACAAGGAATTGTTTAGAGAGGAGATTATCATGGTTAACCGTGTTTTGCGCGACGACCCTTCTAAATCTGACATGCACAATCGAGAAGGACTATCGGTTAAGATGATCTGGGACGCCATGCGCGACTGGAGATTATGGCCCATCTACGCTGTTGGACTCGTTCACATGAGTACGCTCTCCTCTGCCTACTCCTAGGGATCATAGCTGATGTCCGTGCAGTGCCTGTTGGCCCTCCTCAGACGTATCTTACCCTTTCCCTTCGCAATCTCGGCTTCAACACTACGGAGACCAACTTGTTGTCCATTCCTTCGGTGATCATTGGTGCAACCATGCTGCTCTTGACGGCGTATTTTAGCGAGAAGGTCAATAGCCCTGTTGCGGCCACAGTCATTCTCCAACTCTGGGCCCTCCCTCTTCTCGTCGCCCTCTACACCTTCGAACGAAGCACATCGCAATGGGTCTACTATGCTGTGGTCACGCTGATCACTGGTTTCCCCTACGTCCACCCTATACAAGTCGCATGGGCGTCGCGAAACTCTTACAGTGTCAGGACACGCACGGTGTCGGCGTCGCTGTACAACATGTTCGTGCAGGCAGGTGCTATCATTTACGCCAACATTTACCGCAAGGACGATGCTCCGCTCTGTAAGTTGCGTTTCTATTCCTTCTGCTCGACAACAATACTGACGAACTATTGCAGATAAGCGCGGTAATAAAACTCTCATCGCAATTGCGAGCATGAACATATGCCTATACGTCTTTGCCTTCTTCTTCTACAAATATCTTAACCACCGCCGCGACAAGACCTGGAATTCGTGGACCCAAAAGGTTTGTTTTCAACTTGAATTGGTTGGCGTTCCACATCATTCTGACTTGAACTCTCTCACGTAGGAACGAGAGGAATACGTTGAAAACACAAAAGACGTTGGCAATAAGCGCATGGATTTCCGCTTCACCTACTAAGCGGGTAAATATAAGGACCACGAGCCTCGGAAATTAATGATGTGACGATGTACGAATTGTTGTAGACGAGCACCTAACGCCTCTACCGTATGTAAGTAGATCATACACACACGATGCATTTCTACCTGGGTATATTGTTTATATGCGATAATGATTAAATAAAGCATCATCTACATCCCACTGGCGAAGTCAGCAAGATTAGAAAAGTTCGAACGCTTCCCACACGGGTATCTCATGGCCCTTGAGATCGACGTCCACCCATCGCTTGTTTGCTTGGTCTATCTCTCCCATCTTGTTGACATTTCCAAAGGCCTTGTCCCAGCCCAGCCCGATCACAGCCAAGCGACCAAAGTTCGAACTGAGACGAGCAGGTCAATAAACGAGAGCAAAAATAACCAAGTAGATGAAGAACACGTACCTGACCGAGCAAATTGTAGCATGTAGATGTGGATCACGACCTGAATCCCATAGGCCGGTAACAAGTGCAAGGTCGATTAAAGCACCTTTAGTAAGCGAACGCCTTTCTTCCAGAGAGAACGCGTCAAATGTATCCTGGCGATATTCCTTCGGACTTGAAAGTCTCCGCACGTCCGAATGTACCGATTTTGAAATTGCGAAGGTCGAAAAATGATATGCCTGGTTGAATTCGTCGATTGCAGCAGGGGAATCTGAAGCGACATAGACCACTGGTGGTTTAGAGGAATCGATTTCTTGTGTCCTTTTGATTGTTTCTAGAACAGCATCCACGTATTCTTTGATGGGTATGGGTTTCCGATGGTACTCCCAACCGTGGGGTATCCTGTCTCCGCGTCGGATGTGCACAGAGATGTAATCGCTCTCAGCAGTATTATGCTCGTCGATGTTCAAATGGGGGTCTTGAGTAGAGATGGAGGCGAGTAGCTCCTGTTTTGCGGTGTTGATCAGGTTCGTCATCTTTTCATTTGGTTGGATGGTAGTGCTGAAGGATGTTTCGGAGTGTTCGAAGATGGGTCTCGCTCGATTCAAATCGTGACCATAGCTAGAAAGCCAAATTTCCATCAATTCGGAACAGAATGGAGATCATGTAAACTCACGAATTTTCGTAGTGGTTTTGAAATTGGTGACCAAAATGATATTTTGCTGTCAGAGAGTTGACAACCTTCGGTATACGTCAATGGAATGGCACTTGCGAAAGTTCGGTCCAGCCTACCCAATGTCTACACGATTCAGTAACAAGGCGCTGACTGAAATGAAGGTAGCTTACCTAGCAGTTCTGGGACATGCAACGAGTTCTTTTCCACGCTTTCAGCTGAAGAGTCCTGGGCTAAGGTGACAAATGGGTCTCTCACCTTCAGGTGGAGGGCGAGAGCAACCTGGCTCTGGGCCCTGCTGGGTGATAGCAACGTCTTGAAAGTAGTCTGTCCATTTTCCTCTGGTCCAGTAGGTGTCGTCAACAAAAAAGGTCCGATTACGCTGCGCGGAACTGAATCGTGAGGAGCTCGATACACAAGAGACTGTAGAGCCCACCTCTCGTGCAAGTGCAGCAGCCTGTGCCATTAGGGCAAGATCAGCTGCCAAGCCTACATTCCCATCCAGCATGTAGGTAATAGTAGAGTTGCAAATGTTGTCATTTGGTCCGTCAAAGTGGTCCACATCCATGGGAGCGCCTTCATGGCTATGGCCTTGTTCCCAATACCCTCCATGTTGCATGAATCCTGACATTCTTTTCTGGCATTCCTGCAGATACTCTGAGCCAAGAAGGGGGAACTTGGTGTAATTCTCGTAGGATATGACATGAGCACCGGTGTGATGTTGCTGGTGGGACGGGACAGGGACAGGGACAGGTATTTGCAAACCGAGAAAACGATGTATAACATCCCTTCGTGTGAAAGATAACACGATGAGGAGCAAGAGAATACCGGCGGCTCCGACACCAAATAGCAGGAGCACGCGAGTCAATGGCGACAGTGGCTCGCGCGTCGACCCACTGCCTCCCGTTCTCTTGCCTGAGGTGGGCCCTCCTTGAAACCTCCCAGTAGAGGAAGAGGCCAGCAGAGGTTCTGATTGCTGCTGTCCGATGAAGTTGTCGTCTTCGAGGCCGTTGGCCTGCAGCTTTGCGAAGCCTCCTTCCAGCCTCGCAGTTCGGGAATGGGGCGTCCTTGGTGTTAAAGCGCCATTATCTCCAGGATGAGGCAGAGCAGAAGAGAGATTCTTCAGTGGTTGGGGTCGTGGCATAGGTCAAGGATAAAACAGATCGCAGTCACCGGCCAGCGTTGTCGTCGTCTGCGCCTGGAACCTGTTACCGGTTGCCAAATGCAGATCCGTTGCAGCGCCGGATCAATGTTAGCCATCAACAGATTGAGCAAACAGAGCGTGGCAGAGGCGTAGAAGCGTCCGACGACTTGGTGTAGGGCAATCGTTGCAGTTCCTCAGCGCTCGACACAAAATGGAGAACGAACTACTACGCATGTGGCAGCTCATCAATGAGCTCAGCGAGCAGCTGTCTCATAACCAGAAAATGACGGCGACCCTCCAGTCACAGGTGCAAGTACTCGAGGTGCGTAATTCACCGGTCTCTTCGCGTCTAATTGCTCAAGCGAGTTACAGGAGGACTCAGACCACTCAAGCCAAGGCTTTACACTAAGGAGATACAATACCGATATCTCGAAAGGTAGTGCTCCTTCATAGCGCTTCTCGACGCCCTGCTCAATCTGTTTGCCCAGAAACATTTGATTCGGAACTCGAACGAACGAATGCGCAAATGATCATCGAGAACCAGACTCTAATGCACGAGAACAAGCAATTGAGCGTGCTTTTGAAGGAATACGAGTCAACGCTTGATATAATTATGTCGAAATTCCGAACACACGCTGTCAGTATCTTCACGACTTCAAGATACATGATACTAACTTCGACCTGTCACAGCTTGCAGCGCAGCAGCATGAGCACACTGTAACACGGCACTATGAAGCCCTGTTAATGTCCCGAGAAACAAACACTATGTCCACAGACCTGAAGAACTCGACGAATATCAACCAGTCTCTCCAGAGGCTTGCCCACTATTTGCGCGGACTTCTTCGCTCCATGGCTGGAGAGGATCCTGAAGACCCTCGGTTCCAAAATATGGATCCAGACTACGACGGATCGGGTTTCGGCATAGAGGATTTGAAGGACCTCGAGTCTTTACTTGACGCATTGGACGAACAGGGATACGCGGGGCTGGAGGGGCGCCAGGATTGGGCGGTTGAGCGAGAGGCAGAGATTTTACGGTTGGAGAAGGAGAACGAGGAGTTGAGACAGCGCTTGGGCATTGACGCAGCAAATATGGAGGAGAAGGGCGTTACGCTGGACCTCGACCGAATAGAAAGCACAAGAACTTTTCTATCTCGACGGCAAGCATTGTCAGACAACTATCAACGTCCCCAACATTGGGATGCGCCACCTGGCCAACAATCGGGCCACCTTCAGCGACCACTGGATCTGCAGCCCGGTCTCCGAGGAGGACCGCAAGCTCGTCGGCCTGGTATGTTTGGGCCACCTCAGCAGCAGCAGCAGCGGCCGTTCATGCCAGGTGGTGGTACAGCTCGGGGTGTGTCCCAAGCTCTCATTGGTCTCGGGCCAAACTCTCCATGGCAAAACCAACCGCCTTCCCCTGCCCCACCCATCGTCGAACGTTCATGGCAGCCACCCGCGGGTTCAGGGCCTTAGTGGCCGATGAGACGATACCACCTATATATACCACTTTCTTGACTTGTTTAGAGCCTTGTACTTCATGGGTATTTATTTCAAGTTTTTTCTTCTTCTCAGCGATATTATCGGGTGTTTAGTAGTTGTCTGGTTTGCGGCCAGTGATCGAGCCCGCATGTTTTCTTGACTCTTTTCTCCCATGATGACATTGTTTGGAGACCTTCCTGGCGAACTCTATGCAGCTATCATTGAGCAGGTACCCGACGACGACGTTCAAAGCACAGTTTTATCCTTGACCCGGACGCTTCCTTCTGCACCGATTCCCTTACAACCCATCTTCCGACGAATTCGAATCGGAGTCGCTCGCCAGGCTATCTATCTTTACCGTCGACTCCGGCAAAAGGGCGAGGAGGACCCTGCGCGCACTTGGGTGCAAACTTTGTCTATCCACGCTTGGACAGTAGACGCCAATGTCGTCCTCAACGTTATCAATCTTCTCACAAACCTCGAGTCGCTGGACATCTGGATTGGTCCCGAAAACTTCGCACCAGAGCATCTCGAAGAACTGTTCGAGAAACCATTCCCGAATCTACGCTATCTATCTTTGCGCTTTCGACCGTAGTAAGTCAAAACCTATTCAATTTGTAGCGCTTCTGAATCTTGTCCAATTGCAGCGTCCAGAAGGCAAACTATTACCAATTTCTTAAAGTGTGTCCGCTCTTGTCCACGTTCCCTTCCTCCTCTAACTATGCGTTCCAGGGCGCATACTTCGACTCGGTACTCTCAGCTTTGTCCCGATGGCCAAGTTCCCGGATCTCTGCATTTTCGATAACGCAGGACCCCATCGACTCAACTATGGCTTTCGCGAACCGGCAGTCCTTCGCTCAGCCGCTCGTCTTCTTCAAGATCGACCCAATCATGTCTATTTTGTTGCGGTCCCCTGCTATGGCTGAGCCTCTGACAGCCTTCCGCCTTCGCATCCCCGGGCGACCCGCGGTTAGGTCTTTATGCCTACCAGCAGCTGCGTCCCAATCCAACAGTGACGGCCAACCCCTCCAAGTTGCCGCCATCGAGATTTTGGATCTTTCCACATGTAACGTCTTGGAGGGAGAGGTTGATATGATTCTTGCGCAATTCCAAACATTGCAGCATTTAATCCTCGACGATTGTCCTGTCCTCCGTGGAGAACTTCGAGAAGGAGAGTGGAACGCCATGGGGAAACGATGTGCACTGGTCGGGGTGCGAAGAGCCAGGGAACGAGAAAAGGTCCTCAAGGCGTCGTTGGAATCATTAGTACTGGGAGCACCTGAGCAGTTACCGCAAGCGCGAAGAGTACGAAGAGGACGACGGGGACTGGCAACAGCAACTATCTCGCTTCGAGCACCTTCACCCCCTCGCGCTACGGATACCCGTGCTCCCCGAACTCCCCGGCCAGCAATACCAAAAACTCGCATCCTGCCATGTCTGCCATCCCTGAAGACATTATGCACGACTGTTTCGTCTGTCGTCAGGCCTGAAACCTATGCTTCCATACGAACTGAATTCGAGGCAGGCTGGGCAGAAGGTATCGCCGTTCTCAATGTAACAAGGGCAAGACTCAGAGAAAGTGCGAAGAACGGTATCAGCATTGTACGCTTTATCGTCGAGGCTCGTGAAGACTCGAGTTCAGGAAGCGAACCGGAAGGCTGGCCCAAAGATCAAAGCGCAGCATTTCACAGCTTGGAGAAGGTCGACCGAAATGATTTGGATGCGTTTTCGATGCCTGTAGAATTTACTTCCGCAGTCCCCATCCTCTGCTTCGCAGGGTCCAAGGGATTTGAGGATCATCCTCCAGGCTGTGGGCATTCCATTTCCCAGACCACTTGGAAGGATTAAGCTGTGGTGTTGTGGCTGTGCGCTGACATCACAATCATGTCCAGCTGCTTTGGCGATAACAATTGCGTTCATCCGTTCATCTTCCTATAACTCCACACCCTATCCAGCACACACGAAACCTATACACCCTATGTCTTCGAAGGCCACCGTCCCAGAGGCAACTCCACAGGCTCCCCAGCTTCCAACAGCGAAACTGAAGGCAGTCGCGCGGTTCAAGTCGTTTACAGGATCGCTCGTCCAGAGTCGAAGTAAGCGTCCAAAGACCGTATTTCCACCACCTTCRTGGAATGTAGAAGATTTCCAACCCTCATCGGATCCCCCATCCACGCTCTCACAGAGCGTGCAAGAGCCTGCTCAAACCTCGCAATCGGACCCTCAACCAGTTGCCAATGACGACCTACCGCAAGCTGCATCCAGTACTGCGGAAGCATCTGTTGAGCCAGTCACGTTTGCACAGATGTTGCAAGCGCTGCTAGAATCTCTTCCTATCCCCGGAATGGCCAGTCAAGCTACCACGCCCCCCGTCGAGGCAAGCAGTGCTGCGACCAACAAGGCCGAGCCGTCATCTCCACCCGTTCCGCCAGACCTAGATCCAGGGCTCGTGAAAATGCTATCCTCTGAAGATGTCATGAACGGGGAGCCAGGAGCAGATGGGAAAGAAAAAGGTCGCCCTAGTGTCTGGAATATCCTTGCTGGATTGCGGAAGGATGATAAAAMTGCCAAGGGTGATAGTAGCGGGAAGAATGTCGCCTTGCCCGTGGAGGGGGAGGAAGGAGGTGTTATGATGTACGCCCCTTTGGAACCCAAAGCTGATTCGCAAGTTTGCCTGGCCGAGTCGGAACCCGTTATTGAACCATCGCCAACACCGGCAACTGGGACAACAACGCCTGCCCCGGAGCCACAACCTACCGCAGAGGCACGTGTCTGGGTGCCGTCGACAACTGAATTATCGGTCCTTACGACCTGGTGGGGATACAGATTGTATTTGCCTCCACCAGTAATGCAGAAGCTGGGCGCCTCTTCTGTCAAGACTGCGACTCGTGCCGCAATGGTCACCGGTGCTTTGAAGTGGTTGGTGGACAAGATCCCTACGTTGCTCGTCCCACCACAGTTTCGGCCAGCTTTGAAGATGCTGAAAACACTAGCACCGCTTGCTGGTTATGTCGGCGTCTTCGTGGCATGGAGTTGGGATAGGATTCGGGCTCTAGACGAAGGTGTGTATTCATGATGTCACATCTCCGTTCCGTCACTCATTATAACGGGATAATAGGCAACGGAGTTGTCTTGTCGGCTACTTGGTTGCTTCCGGTCGCTCTCCTACCAATGGCGTGGGATGCGGGAGTTATCTACGGGCCAATTCTTTCACCAACTCCAGAGGAACTGCTCGCGGCTGAGAAATCACAAAAAGCGGAGGAGGAGGAGGAGGCCGAAGACAAGGATGGGCCCGATGACCCCAAGGAGAAAAAGAAGAATAAATCCAAGTTTCGCTTTTGGTGACCTTTGTCCTGTAGCCTTGCAATTGTGAACTGAATACAGGTACCTCGATATACCCTGGACAATTAGATCGAGATTTTCAATTATCTTTTTGTGCTGTCTCTTTCGTGCTCTAATATCGGGTTTTATCTTTTCACGGCGGACAGTTTCAGCACTTGGGCTCCGTCACCCATTAATGTTTGGATATGAGCAATGGTCCGCAACGTGGGTCTGCACCAGATACTCGGTGTAGTGCAACTCTATACTTTGTTAATCATGGTGGATTCCTTTTTTGACTTCAACAGTGAGGTCAGTCTATGCAGTGACAGCGGTGCTTTCAATCGGCAATCTGCGTGAAACATGCTTCAGTCTCGCTACYARGGTCAGTTTGCTTCCGCTCGGGTTAGGTTGGGGTGTTCTGCGCAGCTACATTGAATGTGTAGAACCAACTGGGGCACCTGCGACTCTTATCAGTTGTCAATCTCGTTGATATCTACTGATACGATGCACGAGGCTGCCAACGAACTGTGTCGATGCCACAGCATGTCGTCCATCGGTGGAAGCCTTGGGTCCTCCTACCCAACTTCCATGGCCTCGAGGCAACGGTAGCCCGGGACTGGAAGCCATACGGAGACTGTAGCCCGAGTCAAAGACAATCATGGTGCGTTTGTTACATATCTGGTTTTTTGTTAGAGCCTCCTTTGCTGCTGACAGGACCTAGAGTCATACAACTACTTTGTTAATCCGATTCCTTAGGAGCTCGAAGATAGCGTCCTTCTTCAAAGCGTATCTGTCGGATTGGACAAATCAGATGGCTGAGCCCCCGCCCTGGTTTGTACCCTTGTTCTCAGTCCCACTATTTTGGAGTCGCTTGCCCGTATTCATAAAAGTCATCTTGGCTCGGGGCCCGGCGGTATGGCGGGCAAGAGATTGCACATTCAATTGAGATAAAGGTTGAAAGGATGTCGTACGGCGGGTACGTCTGATAAGCTGTGGCACAGATGAAGCCTCTCAAGTCGGCAGCCTGTTGCCACTTCGCGACCACGACTTGACCGACCAATGTCCGGTCGGTGTGGCGATCCGCTGGGCTCGATTTTCCTTTATTGGACCAACACACCTTTCAGGAACGAAGTTCATATCTCAAGGCGTGGGCGCCTCTTTCGCTTGACCATATTGGTAAAGCTCAGAGCGTCCACCATGGATCCGTTGGGACATCGCTATCACGAAGTACTTCCTTTCAGGTGTTTCAACGAATCTATCAGCACTGGTTCTATGAATCTTATGTTTCGGAAACATCAGCTTCGATCAGCACCTTACGGATTTGGAGAAGGTAAAAAGGTAGTCTTTCCTAACGTCCACCTCGGGCGAGTTATTTAAAGCCAAGCATATCATGAAAGAACCACCCACGCCCGCTCGACACCCATTTGTATGTTTAGAAAAGAGGGTCTCCGGAATCATTCATTTGCTGCCTTCGCACACAAAGCTAACTTCACTTGGAAATCAATAGATTGTCTTCCCGCTGCGTACATAGCTCCTGAAGAATAGGTCTAGCTTTGGTGACATAGAGCTTAATCGATCGTTAATACACTCTTTGCGGCATAGCCAATTACGACACACTCACCCCCATTTCGATATCTCTCCTGAGCCCCGTGAGTTGTTCGGAACTGAAGCAGGTCCTCCAATTCACTAATAGGTAGACCCAAAAGCCTCTCCTGTCCCTAAGTCAAGATAGCGGCTTAACAATGAGGCCAATGGTGTCATTTGCCACCCGCAGCACGGAATAGCTTCCTAGCGCCAGCCTTGAGTTGCCTAGTAGTTTAAAATTGGCCGTATTACAGGCGGTGGCGGCTGCGCGAGAACAGTGTGGCGCATTACACATTGGTAAGTTGGGACCGTGACCTGTCGATTTTTTTGACCTCATGTGGGTCTGCTCTGAATGCTCGTGGTCAACATCCGGTATGACCATGCATTCCATTCCGACCCACTTCGCAGCATGGGTCCAAGTGAAAATAAATTCCGATTCTTTTCTTCACGGAGATGCACACATGTACATGGAGAACGACGTCATGCTTGAAAGATAACGGTGGCTCGAAGCACCTCAGGGGTTAAAATTTCCATATACCAACCAGGTATGGGTCTCGACCTCGAGTGACCAAGGAGAGATATGGGGGCGATATACATAGCCTCTTATGGAGCGGCCGGACGATCTATCGTCCACATGGCGGAGCGCGGGGAGGCTCTGCCCGATCATATGCCTCTTATGATAGTTCACCTTCTTTAAACGGACAGCGGGAGTTCCAAAAATAACGGAGGGCGCATCGCAGCGGGGTAGCTTATTGGTTTAACCAGACACACAAGAGCTGGAATGCTGCCAGCGTATACTTGTACCCGAGTAATACAAGACTTCTATAATGTCCGTTGGATTAGAGAGCACTCACTGACAGAGCGCTGATAGGGTCAGGTTAGAGCCGGGTTTGAAAGGTGTGTTCACTCCGATCTTGACGGTTTCATTTCGATCTATGGATCCCAGTAAATGAGCTCTTATCAATCTATGTAGGTGTTTGTAGTAACCAGGTTTACACCTAGTACGAGATGAAGTCCAACGTAACTTTCCCATGACATTTCCATATGTCAGGCACTGCTGTGATGCTGCTATATATACATCCTAGTCTCCTCAGTTGTATATGTACAGTAGCGCATATAGCATTGGGGCTTTACTATGGCCCAGGATGTCGTTTGGAGACTTATCCACTCGGAGCCCGAATGGAACCTCGACCACGAGCTGTGAGAAGTGTCGGTATACCTCCGCGACTCGGATCGCACTCTCACCAACCTTAAACTCTCGAGGTATCTGTACGACGTTCCAATATAGCAGGACCTGGCGATTGCTATACTTAATCCCGAGCGGATAGTGAATACTCTCGTGGATGTAGGAAGTTGAAAGACGGGTAGAACCGCTTCTTTTCGTACAGGTCGGCCTTCCTTATATACCCAAGGATAGCATGATGTTCACAAAGCGCCTTCCCATGCCGTTAATCTCTCGTTGACATTCACTGTCTATGTTGAGCCTAGTGTGGTTCTGGTACGGCCTTTATTCAGTTGCGAAGGTTATGCGCCAAGAGCCAATGCAACGGTTTTGCGATTTCCTCGCTCCCTTCTGGACTAGCCTATGGACTGGGAGCTGAAGATTGCAAAGGCGATGGGAAAGGTGGAGGCACTCGGCCGCCATGCACGGGTAGCGGAGTTATGTGTCCTCCTTGTCGCTGTGAAATCAAGAGATCGTTGCTTTCCAAGTATGACAGGTCAATTCTGTTGTAGTAGACGCGGTGTTGGGACGACTTGAGCCCCTAAACAACCTGTATGTGGGACAGCCATGGACCCACAAGCTTCCATGCCACAAAAGATCACTAAATCCGCAATCTCGGTCTCCTCCGTGTCGTCGAGAAATGACAGGGCTAGTTGTTGGTAACATAAACGTCAACCCGAGGCATTTGTGTCGGAGTGGGTGCTAGTGGGGGAAAGCTCTCATTCATGAGAATGCAAGCAGATCAAGGGACCGAGCGAGTACATTCATGCCTGCCAGTTAGTGTGTGTGCATTCCAGGCTTGAGCTTCAGCCGATGGTTTCCCGAAGTCGTTTGCCACCGGGCCTTGGGATACAAAGGAGCAGATAGCGAAACGAGCTCACCGCAGAAGGCGGCTGTGGCTGAATGACAATTGGACAGCGCAGGGACCTGTCCAAATGTCCGGCCGCATTCTTCCGAGGTCGAGGGCCAGGTTTCCTAGTTGCGTCCTTGGTTTCAGCAAGTCTACATGAAATCAGGCGATGATGGTCTTGACCTCAGCGTGATGTTTTTCCGATAATCAAAAAGACAACGCCGCTATCCACACCTTTTCCGTCCGAAAGGTCGATAATTCATAAAGATGAACGAAAAAGTACAGCGTCCGACGCGTCGAGAAGAGCATCGATCCGGGGAAGCGCACTTTTCCCTGGCGCGTGAACTGAAGTCATCGGGGCAGTTTGGACATTTTGGGAGTGGCGTTCCGAACCCACGGTGTGAAGGACATTTGAACAGGCATGTCTGTGGATTGTGATTTGCTCGAGGGAGACGCTAGATGGGATTGGGAACACGGATCCAAGCAAGCAGCGCGCAGGGCAGGTAGATAGACGCTATGCAAAAAGAAGAAGCTAGAAACCCAGGTGGTCCAGAGATGCTGTTCCCCCGATGGATAGATATCCGAGCTGCAGCTCGTGGATGCTAGGTCGTGGCTTGGCGGAGCTGATGAACAGAAAATAGCCTGAGATATAAATGTATGATGATAAGAGTGGCAATCCAGGGACGTGTATTGGGCAGCGCAAAAGGCAGGAGCAGACCAGACGAATGCGCGCTCCCATGGCCGGGGCGCCACCTGCCTACTCGCGCACAGGGAAGGGTCGGAAATGGCAGTGCGGGANGGCGGGAATTGGGACTCCGACGAAAGGCCGAGAGCAGGCGTGATTGGCTGATAAGCAGATCTGGCGATCTGATCTGAGATCTGCCTCGAGGCATTGTTGTTGTTTGATATATGACCAATCCACTCCTCCCACTCGACATCCCTCCCTCCGACATGAACAGAGGCAGGTCACGTCAGGTCTCCCAGACCGCCATCGCCCGCAACGCCTCTCGCGAGCGTCGTACATCCTTCCTCCGTCCGTCGCCCTCCACCTCCCCCGACTCCGACGACAGCATGCCGTACGACGACGACCCCACCCAGTCACTCGAGGACCAGGTACACGTCGCATATGCACACGACGACATCCACACCGCAAAGATCCTCCTCCTCAGACTCAAGGGCATCCATGTCACCGACGACAACGACCCCCGCATCGCAGAGGTCCAGGACGAAGACTTCGACCTCTGTTTCGCCCCCCACGGCACCCTCGTCCTCGACGAGTACTACGAGAAGTCCATCCGCGAGCAACAGCGCCTCGAGACCGAACGTGTGGAGCAGTATCGCCGCATAGAACGACTCCGCATGTGTGAGCAGAAGTGGGCACGAGAGAAGCGGCGTTTGCGGGAGGAGCGCATGCAGGTCCTGCGTTCGAGAGAGGTGAAGCGGTTCGAGGAGGAAGAGCGTCGTCGCCGTCGMGAGCAGGAGCAGAAGATTCGCCGTCAGCAGACAGAAGCTCGTCTCTTTCAGCTCAGGACAACGCGGGTCAAGGGCGAACGCCGGGTCCTCAGTTACACCTTACAGCAGCCACACAGCCGCCGGCCACCTCAGAACAGCAGCGACAGCGATAGCGACGAAGAGCGTGCTTCGTTCCTCTATGACTTCATGATCGTACCACCAGCTCCTCGACCGCGTCGACAGAAGCCGTCTTCTCCACCTCCCCCACCGGCTAAATCTAATCAGCGCCACCACCTCCCCACCCCCACCTTTGACGACTCATGCTCTGTCTCGTTTACCGAGGTGCTTCAAAGCATGCAGGGTCCACTTTTTCCACCCACCAACGAAGAGCGATCCCAACGAACCCAAAGCCCGGCCACTTCCAGAGCCCGTTCAAGATCTCATTCAAAGGGTCCAAGCACGATGTCTCACAGTCAAGTCAGGCGACGCAAGGAATCGGATCTTCTGCAGAGCCTTCTGATTCACCCAGTCTCCACCGAGGAGGACCGGAGACGATCAAAGGGCAAGGGCAAGGCCGTTGCCACTCCTCGAGTGTATGGTGGCTGCTCGGAGTGTCGCCGGTCGCCTTCTGCATCCTCCACTGATATCTCCTCACCGACTTCCCCTACCTCCTCCATCGCATCTTCCTCATCGTCATCGTCTACTGGCTCTAGGCCGAGCTCGTGGCTGTCCTTTGCAAGCAGTGCATCAGTATCATCGGCGGGTACATCACCTTCGACATCGCCCTCTCGCCGATCAAGCTGGTTCAAGACCACTACATCGACATCCAGTCCTTCTCGCCGCGGTTCATGGCTCTCTACAGCCCTCACATCGCCACCGCGATCCATCAAGAGGCAGACTAGCTTTGATGAAAAGCGTTGTCGATGTCAACACGACCACCTCACCCCCATCAGCATCACCGATAGTCCTCTTTTCTTCGAGTCGGACGAGTCCACGATCCCACTTCCTCCTCCCAAGCCATATTCGACGTCGCTCGAGTCCGTGTTAGGAGATATCAGAATCCGACGACCGACGCGAACTTCCAGTACCCAGAATATGACTGCCTCTTTGTTGAACAACATGTCTCAAACCGTCTCGGCGAGCGTCTCTTCACTGGTTGAGCTGGCGAAGGGCTTTCAACAGGCGTACGTTACTGCCGCAATGTTCAGCGTCGCCGCTTCTTGCGATGGCGATAGATGGGAGGAGCGAGAGGTGGTGTATGAATACGATAGAGTGAAGGGCGTTCGGATTGTAAAGGTTGTGAGAGCAGAGGGGGATGTGTATGGGAGGGCGGGAGGAAGAGCGGAGAGTATTAATGAGAAGGCGAAAGTTAGGAARACGAAGGGGCGGATGAAACCTGTTGGTTATCGCGTGTCGCCCAAGGACTTGGCGAAGTTTTTGGGTGTCAAGTCGTGTTGTTCATGTGCTGCARCCAAGGGATCGGGTCAAGAGAACGATGATGCCGCCACTGGTGATCAGCAGAAGGCGTCGAATGGTGCAGTTGTAGAGGGCTGTCGACATGCGGCTCCGGCGCCGACGCCAGCAGTCAAGGGCAGGAAGTTCCTCGAGATTCCTCTTGGGTCCCCGTACTCTCCTCATCAGACACCGACTACGGTTTTGCCTAGTCCTCTCCCATACGAACTTCACTTCAAACCAATCCCCGCTCCGACCCGCAGTCCTTTCCGATTCAATGCCTTCTCCCATATCCATACCACGTACCCGGATCAGGAGGGCTCATCCGAAACTCCGGATTACAGCCTCAACCTCAACTCGTGTTCGAGGGGTACGGTGAGAGGGATCTCGTGGAGGATCCGGAGTGTTGGCAATCCGGCCCACCTTCGGCTAAGAGCGTTACAGAACGTCCTCTGGCAGAACGGTCTGAGTTGGGAAGGACGTGGCAGAGAGATGAGCATAGGCGGAGGTAGAGATCGAGTGGTGGGTGTTGCGTATGAAGGTGTCGGCCCGAGTAAGTTGTCTAGAGGGCCTGTTCCAGTCGTCGTGTGATCGTCTTTGGGGTTGTTTCTTTTTCTTTTCTTTTCTTGTCCTCTCCGGGTACTCTTTCTCTTTGGGTATATCCCTCCCATTGGACTTTCTCCACTGTTGTATTTGTGTCTCCTTTCTTCATCGCAGTCATAATACCCTTCGCATTGCGATATCATTTGTTTTTCTTTCCTTGGTCTGCACTCTTGTACAATGTACCACCATCCATCATTGCGACCATACAGTGTACTACTACTTGCATCCTCAACCTTACTGTACATGCATAGTATCGTATTTTATTCATCATATTCGTAGCCTTGATTCAATAGTTGGGCCTTGTATGCATATACATTACAATTTTTCTGGGACCCGCGCTCCATCATCCTTTCCTTCGTCTTGAGCTCAAGTGGAGACTGAGAAGAAGAGTGTCATGCACAAGCCTTCTCCTCACTGCACCCGCTCTCGATCATCACCCTCCCCTCTCGCGCGTYCCCCTAGTTTAGTTTCTCTACCTTTCCCTAGATCTATCTGCACATATGTCGGGGGCTGGCGCCCTCTCCCTGATACTTTTATCATTATTATGTGGCCCTCGGTTGCGTTATATGTTTTCTTAGGTACCCGTTATCCTCTAGACAATAAATGCGATGCTTTCAGCTCTCCTTGGATTTTTGTTCAGCTGACCATGATACTCGGGCGCTGAGCTGAGGATATCTGACATCGGGCTCAGCTCGGCAACAAAGAACTGGGGTACTCGGATATGTTTTACTCAAGTGTCAATTAACCGACCTTGTGCGATAGATCTGCCCCCGCACGAGAGTCAGTTTGTAATGCATGGAATGTGCCAGTTTGTTCTAGGCGATGCTTAGCGATAAGTAATACGTAGATGTAGATACGACGACCGGCCTCGTGCAGTTAGGCGTAAGTCACTCGGTTTGCAGGATGCAGGACAGTAGAGGGTGCACAAGGAGCCACGAGACTCTGGACCAGATATCTGGGAGGCCTCGTCAGCAAACCCTCCGCTGCTGGAATAATGTGACTACCACCGAGTTGAGGCGATACTATCATATCACCTTCGAATTCTCTTGAACGGTCTTGGTTTGGCGGAATTAAGGGGTTGGCGATAGGTGCCTCGAGGCATCTAGTCTAAACGTTCCACAGGAGCAAGGTGGATCGATCGTGCACATTTACCCCCATCCTTGCTCAGGCAGACTTTACTAACCCTATTTCTCGCTTCACGATTCCTTCACGATATCACCGTAGTTTGTCTTTTTCGATCGCGGCGTACCTCAAGCCAGGGATTGACCAAATTCGGCGCGCCTCATTTCTGGTGAGGCTGTTCGAAAAGCATGTCTGCCAGAAGCTGTCAAACTGCACGATATTACGTCGGTTGTTTCATAAATAAAATAACTGCTCTACTAAGACAGACAGCAGAGATGACCTCAGGGAACGTTCCGACGTCGCCGTCTTTCGAGAGAAACAGAAGGCGACGGGAGAAGCAGCGCGACGTCGGAAACGCGCGTCCCGTTGTTTCAATGTAGAAGTGGGTCAGGCGTCTCGTCTCGTCCCGTCGGCGGACTTCCTGGAAGAAAGTNCCGGTGCAAGACGAGAAGGTGTGGACGCGTGAGCACACCATCTGGCCTGGCATCCCGAACCTTCCTCTGCCAGTAGACGCTGGAGATTAGATAGGATCTCCCAAACTAAACCTTTAGGGAGTTCTGTATTGTGCCCTATCTCGACACCACTATGCACTCCACTTATGCTCTCGGGATGACCTGGAACTCTATTGAGCCGTTAGTAGGGCTTTACTGTGTAGGGAACTGGGGATGGGGTGACTGACCCTTAGCCTCAAGTGGGTCATAGCTGACATCAGATACCAGCTGAAGAACTCCAAGATGATGTATGTCACCATTTGTCCACCTGGAGTGTGCCTAGAGGTGCTTGAATTGAGAACCAACTTCGACTCCAATTTTGGAGTCAGACACCAGGCCGGCACCAAACCTGCGCAGGCAAAATGCAATAGGCCCTCATGTCGAAAGATCGTGGCGAGTCATTRCAGAATCTGTTGGAAAGGAAGAACAGCGAATTCTCCGGACGGTGCATGCGCCACGGAGAAACACCCATCTTTCTATCCAAGTATGTCTTCATGGCGAGCAGAAGTGTGAATGTGATATCCTCAGCAGGCGGCAAACCTTCCTTCGTATCACGTTCCGAGATGTCCAAGAAGAGCGCGGTTCTGCTTCCGATAATGGGTAACGCGTAACGAGCGCTTGACTATCGATGAGCACGCTGCAATGGTAGCAGAAATTGCGAAAGATCAGGAAGAGATCATGGATAAGAACATGTTCACAACGGAACTTAGCTCTGCCATCTTGTTGCTTCACCCGCTCTTCACCCTTCTCTTCTATTCTATTCTGAAACTTATCGTGAGCGATTTCCGGTGGCATGTCGTAACGCCGAACATCCAGGCTTTTCGAACCCATTGAGTTCAACATCTCGGTACGAGCCACAGAGGAAATAGAAGGGTCATTAGTAGTCGCATCTGCTTATCCTTAAGCCACAAACCCGAATGGGATCCTCCCAACTTTTCGACAGGAAAGGGTATCTAGTGGAATAGGCATCTGAAATTTTCTACTTGGTCATCAGACATAAGGCGTAAAGCAATGACTGCACTGACCTCTAGATCTGGGGTAGATTCCATTGGTTGGGGAACCCCGGCGGAACGCCTACATGCGTACGCCATCGAACGATCGAGCCATTTAGGGATATGGCTGGATAAGACTGGTGCCGGTAAACGTCGTTTTCAAAGCCTAGCCAAATCATGAGGCCTTGAGGTCACATCATGGGAGGCCATATACCTGCGCAGCTATTTCCGGGATGAATGTTGTCCGTTTTGCAAGAGCCCGCTCTGGACGGAGAGAGGCCGGTGACGTCGCATGACCATGCGCATCATGATCACATACGCGCGCGCCTCCGAAAGATGAGTCGGAAGAGCTTCGACGAGATCGGCGCTACCAACATTCCTATGCACTGGATGCCTACCAAAGAGCTGTATATGGCGTAGTCGAGATAAAGATCGCTGCATGCCCCACACGTTGTAGTCGTCTTTTGTATTGAATGTTAGCCCATCCTTTTGAGTGGGAACCTTCCGGTACCGTCGACCTCTACCCAGCTGACTAGGAGCACGGAACCGTGCCTCGCTACTCCAAAAGCGATGTTATAAAATCACCAATCAGCCATGCGAATCCATTAACAGTCTTCTGCCGCATACAACCACGACCGGGAGTCAGCGCAGCACGGTGTGATTCTCACAAAGTTGCAGCGCGCCAACCCCAGAGGACAAAAGGGACTTGACTGTCACACTTTCAAATCGCCGAACATCGAATTCACTTAACGTCGGCTATCCAACCATACTCTTGCCGCCTGAACACGGTGAATATGGCCTCTGTACCCAGTGCAAGATCCGCCGAGAATCATCCTGGCAATACATCTATCGGCGCTTCAGCAATTGTTGACGCGGAAAGGAATACTTCGGCGGTTGGTGATTCAACGCTTTCATCAACGCAAGGTATGAAGGGTGCAGTCTCTAAACCTTGACGACACAGTGATCTGAAGGCTGTTATAGCATCGGCCGATTGGGTAGTCTCCCCTGACCTAACCACGGAACAGGGAGTGCGGACTTACCTCGCGGGGACCCCATTCGCAGCCAGTGGCCGTATCGAGACCGTTTCTGGCGGGTCGGCGAATTATGTTTACAGAATCTGGCTTGATACTCCGTTCGAGGGTAGGAAGACCCTGATCCTAAAGCATACGAAACCGTATGTGAGAGAGTTCAAGCATGTCGCGTTCACGGATGAGCGTCAGGTATGTATTCAGATGGTGCTCACAGATGATGTCTTTGCGGACTGACACACGCGCCTCTGAATTTTAGGTCTTCGAAGTCGAAGCTTTGAGGCGTGTAGCTTCCTGGTTGCCAAAGGAGTCTATCGCCCAAGTGCCACAAGTCCACCTGTTTGACAAAGATGTGCACGCGGTGATTATGGACGACGCGGGGGAGCATTCTGTGACTCTGAAAGAGTTCATGAAACGAGGCGGTCCATCCATCGAAATGGCTGCAGAGATCGGAAAAGCCGTTGGAGAGTTTCTGGGAAGTGTTCATGCTTGGGGTACGGCAAACCTGGCAGAATGCAAGCTCTTCGAAGGTCATACAGAGGGCAAGACTCTTGGAGCTGCGTACTATTATGGCCGGCTCGTCCCCTTTTTCTCTGGACAGAGCGGTGAGCCCAAGTTGGACGATCCGCCGCTGCCGGTAGACGATGCAACTCTGGATATCTTGAAGCGAGTTGGCGAGGAGACCACCCAAGCAATGGTATCTGCGAATGACCATGTAAGTGTTCCTTCTTCCGGCACAAGTGACGGGCGCTGACGGTGAGGAAAGTGGGTGCAAGGTGACTTTTGGCCAGGAAACATGCTCGTCGTGTTGGACGACAACGGCAAACTCGAGAAAATCTTTGTTGTAGACTGGGAGATGTCGCGAATCGGTCTTCCTGGGATTGAAGTAGGGCAGTTCGCCGCAGAGATTTACTTTTGCGAAAAATTTCACCCAGAGGTTTGCAAAGAGACCTCGAAGGTGGTTTTGGACAACTATTTTGCAGGGTATTCCACGAAGTTTCCTGCGACTGAAGACATCGCAAGGCGGGCGCTGGTCCACTTTGGCACCCACCTTGTCATCGTAGGACCGACTGTGGGGTGGGGACCAAAAGAGATCAGTAGAGAGGTCGCGTTGGAGGGGGCCAAAGTGATAGTGGAAGGCTACCAGGCGGATTTGGATGCTCTGAAGAGGTCGCGAGTCGGAGGCCTGCTCAATGGGCGCTAGTGCAGTGTGTGTGAATAAATTACCAAGAATGGACATGAATGTTATAGCGCACGGTCACGCACACCACGGGCCCTTGTTCTGAGGCTTGATATAATCTGGAAAGGACGCCGCCTGGTCTTAGCCATGGCAGAAGACCCTACAGAGCTCTTTCTACCCTCCTCATTCCCTTATCCTCTAACTGTCGTCTCTCTCGACGCTCCAGTCAACGCAAAGGTCAACCGTGGCACGCGTCTTCTCAGCTATTCCTATGTCTACCACCCCAAGGACCAAACCGAGCGGCCGAGCACTCGGTTCGGGACCTGGGACTCCACAGCTGAAGGGGACCTCACTCGCTGGAACTTGAAAGTGGGAGACGTCGTCTCGTCTGGTGAAGAAGCCGTGGTCTTGATCCTCGAACCCTGCAAACACGGAGTTCAACTCGGGGGACTCTGTGCACTATGCGGCAAGGATCTCACAATGTGCGTTACACCTTCCGAAATGCCTCTTTCAAGTCAAGTTCATTCAACTCTACTCCTTTCTACAGCGTCGATTACACAGGTTACTCGGATGCTTCACGGGCATCCATCCAAATGACGCACTCGGCATTCGGACCAACAGTATCGTTCGAAGAGGCACAGCGGATTGAACGCGAGACGGCCAACCATCTTCTCGGCTCACGCAAGCTCTCCCTCATTGTCGACTTGGACCAGACCATTGTTCACGCTACCGTCGACCCGACCGTTGGTGAATGGATTACAGAAGGCGAGAGCTGGGAGGCCAAACAGGCTAAGAAACAGGCCAAGTCGTCAACGCCTACCGACTCAGACGATTCCAGTGACGAAAGTTCGGATGGGGAAGAAGAGTGCAATCCTAATTGGGAGGCGCTGAAGGATGTCAGGAAATTCCGTTTAGGACCAGAGTCGTTTGGGAATCCATCTTCCCGTTCCAAGGGCAAACATAAGGTGGTCGAAAACGACGGATGCATATACTATATTAAAGCGAGGTATGTGCTCATTTTGATGGATCTGTTCGATCTCATGCGTACCGGCGCTAGACCTGGTTGGAAGGAGTTCCTGGAAAAAGCAGCAACTAGATATGAAATGCATGTTTACACCATGGGAACACGAGCATACGCGGAGCAAGTCTGTGCAATCCTTGACCCCGACAAGAAGATATTCGGAAACAGATTGTTGAGTAGAGACGAAAGTGGAAGTGAGTAAATTTTATGATTGAGCGCTACTTGATACGATATTCATGTCACTCAGGTTTGACGCAGAAGAACCTTAAACGGCTCTTTCCGTGCGACACTTCTATGGTTGTCATTATTGATGACCGTGCTGATGTTTGGGAGTGGAGTCCTAATCTTGTCAAAGTCATTCCCTGTACGTCTCTCTATCTCGACTAGAACATCCAGCTTATTGAGCACCCCTTCTCAGATGACTTTTTCGTCGGAATTGGAGATATAAACTCCAACTTTCTGCCCAAAGTCGATCCGTCCACACTAGCACCTGCACCTGCACCTGCACCTGCACCTGCCCCGACCCCCACTCCTTCAACAAGTGATAGCCCATCAGCATCAGACAAAGAAAATAGTTCCGTGGATGTTAACGGTGACACAACAGAAGTCAGCGTTCTTTTGAATGAGAACAATGCTGCTCTCGATGCCCAGCTGGAGGAGCGTCCCTTAGCAAAGAAGGAGAAGGAAATGCAAGAACATGAGGAAGAGGAAGAAGCCAAACAAACTCAGTCACCTGAAAAGGCTACAACAACCACGCAACCCAGCGAATCCAATGCCCATGACCACCATCACCATCGCAAGGCGTTATTGAAGAACGACGATACAGAGCTGCAGAGAGTTGGCAAGGTGAACATCCCATTGAACTCCTCTAGACTCTAGCTAATGTTTTTCTCATTCCTAGCTCCTCGATGAAGTGCACCGTCGATTCTTTACGACATACAGCAACGCCTCGAGCAACAACAACCGCCGGTCAAACAAGCCTGATGTCACTGTAAGTGTTTATATACCCCCACAGCATATGGTGTACTGATCAACAAGCAGCGCATCATCCCCAAAATGCGAGCTGAAACGCTTGAGGGGTGTCATATACTATTCTCGGGCTTGATTCCGCTTGACACAAAGCCGGAAACAGCAGAAGTGTGGCGGTCGGCGACGATGTTTGGAGCCAAGTGTCACACTGAGTTGACCAGCGAGGTGACTCATGTGGTCGCAGCAAAGGTACGTGTCTCTCCCTTGTTCTGCTTATTGTTCCGCACGAGAACAATATAAATGGTCAATATAATGAACTGAGGCAAAATGTTTCACACACACAACAGCGAGGCACCGTCAAAGTGGACCAGGCGCGCAAACGGGGAAATATTGCGATCGTTTCACAGCTCTGGTTAACCGAGTCAATAGGGCAATGGAGGAAGATGGACGAGAAGCCTTATTTACTGGAGGAGATGGAGGTCCATCACCCAGTAACGCATCCGCCCACCTCGAGCCCCGTTATGGACATCCACCACCTTCCTGCCGAGGACCCCGAAATGGACGAAGACGAGGGATGGCACAAGGATCCGAGTGAACTTGATACAGCAGCGATTGATTGGGATGAAATCAACGCCGAAGTTGATGCCGCCATGGACGAGAGCGACGACGATGACGACGAGGGGGGGTACGCCGGATACAACGACGACGATGGAGCGCAGACCGAGAAGTCGGAAGATTTTTCGGACGACGGAAGCGTGAAGAGGTTCGTTCATTCAGCTTTGTTTCTTGGCTTCCCTCCGATTGGCTGACTGAACATCTTCCATTTCATACAGTCTTAGTGCAAATAATTCCCCTAGAATGAAACGGAAGCGACTCCGGAGTCTCACACCCTCTGAAGCTGGATTTGACGGGGATACCGATCTTCTTCGGTCACCACTCGCAAAACGCAAGAAAATGGCAGCGGATCGGAGCGGGCTGTCTCGGCTGAAGCAAGGGATTACAGCTTCAGATCTTGACGGGGCTAGCAGACCGGGAAGTGAGAACGGTAGTACGCCAGCGAGTCCTGCAGCAATGCACCAGGATGCTGCGGGCGATGATGACGATGACGACGAGGACGATGATGGGGAAGGGGATTTTGATCTGGAGGACGATTTTCTGGCTCGGGCACTTGAGGAGGACGAGGAGGAGGTGGGATAGTTTCGGTTACTGGTGTCACTGTTTCTTTATTCATATTCATTTGTTCTTTCTGTGCTTTTTTTTTTTCGACACTCATACATACGTCTGGTTGCTTTGACTTTTTTCCCCCTGGTTTTCATCTGGGATACCATCGTTGGTAAAGTGCTCGTTACAAGACGTAAATAATTTAATATACGCGCCAGTATATTGTAAAAAATTCCGAGGAGGATCTCAGAGTATTGTACAAGGTGCACACCGCCCTTGCAGTCATTGATCATCCTCTTCGTCTCTGCTATTCAAAATTTCCAACACCTTTGCCCCATCATCATCCTTGAGCAACGCACAATACGCCTTCCACAGTTTCTTCACAGAACACTGGGTGAGATTCTTGAAGACGCGATGATGGTATTTAGTGTCCTTCATACAGAGATTGAGGTTGGAGACGAGGCCTGGGCCGTACGTATCCTCGATCCAGGAGAGGAAATAGCCTGTAGTCTCGTAACCGGCGTCCCATTGGGCTCCTTCGCCTCGTCTTTTCCAGTGAGGTGGGCCGTAGTTTGCCTTGAGACGAACATAATCTAAAAAAAAACAATCAGGAGGTCAGCATCGAATAATCTTGGTGGCACTAGATATATAGATCTCAGGGTTAGAATGAATGAATCTATCCGACAACTTGAGTATCCATCCCGACAGTCGTCCTCGTACGTCCGGCGTCCGCTGCTCGCGGCTGGAGACCCGGATCGTCGTCGACGACGATAACGACGACAACGAAAAGGATATACATATGCATGTATGTATGTTGCTCTCCACGCTATACCAACAACTCACCGGCGATACCCTCGATCAAACCCCCTGGACACGAGCCCTTTGCGCTGTACTGGTAACAATGCACGACCTCATGGACCAGGACACCCAGGATCTCGGCTGTCGCGCGGTTCTTGCATTGCACGATATACTCGAGGGAAAAGTGGATTTCCTTCTCTGTTTCTGTGCCTGTGGTGTGGGCGACACCCGGCATGGACCTCAGGACGAGTAGGATTTGGGTTACTCTGGAGACGAAGGGTATGGGTGAGCACTCGTAGTTTTACAAGTACTGGTACATATACCAATACTATGCTACATAAAGGATCGTGAACACGTCGTGGATGTCTGTACTGACTTTGGAGGAGGGTTCTCTTGGGTGTACAACCACCGGTAGCTAGCTTCCACTGCGAGCTTCAATGCATCCTTGGGGTTAACAGCGCCAAGGAAGATGGAAGCGCCCTCATGGCCAAGGTCCTCAATGTGGAGCTTGAGCTTGGGAAGGGACCAGGGAGAGGGAGCGGGAGCTGGGGCTGGGATTATCATGGGTGTTGTATGTCGGACGTCGGAATTCAGGCTTGGGAAGCGTGTGTGCGCACTTCTTGGATGCTCTTAGTTGCCTGGGGCGATGCCAATCGCTGTAATATGATCATGATGGCGAAGTCACCGGTAGTTATGGACGATGTTGTGCCAGTGGGTCTTCAGATATGTCCTATAGGTACGTACATTAACATTAAGAGCTCGTGGATACATACAACAAAGCGAGTGAGAAAGCAAGCGGGAGGTAGCGATACATATGCAGTGGCGGATGAATGGAAAGTACTTTTCGAAGCGCGGTTGGCCACAGGAAAAAAAATGTGTGTACAAGTGTCAGGCGAGCGTGATATTCGTATGGGAGTGTATGGGTGAGCCATGCATGCCAGGGGTCAAAATGTCGTAAGAGAGGCAGAAGAGGTGGGTATCTGTCAAGACGGCGTTGAGATAAGATTAGATGCTGGGTAAACGGAAGCCATACGAACATCTTGATCCAAAGCTGTGGTGGGTATATCACAAAATCATGACGACGAAGACGGAAAGGAATGTGCACCAGAACGGACGGGGATCATACATGATGTATTCCGGCGGCCGACTCCACGCGCAACACCTCCTCTCTGAGAGCGTCTCGACCCTCCTCGAGCCATTTGCAGTACTCGACCGCACGGAAGAGGACGCCACTTTTGCCTTTGCTCTGCCCCTTTCCACGGCTGCCGCTCCCTTTTGGTCTGCCCCGTGTTGGCATACCAATTCCAGGAGCGGACCCGGCAGGCGCGAGGAGGGTGATCAGCTGGGCGTAGCCATCGCGAATGGCGTTCCGGCGTTTTTGCTCGGACATTATGTGGTTCAGCCGTTTTTGTGGAGTGGATAGGAGRGTTTTCGAACGGGGCCCGACAGACGATGAACGTTGTGTATGAGATGATGACTGCTGTGGCGACGATTGCGACTGAAGTGCGTCGGGCATCTGCGATGGGAATGTGGGGGACGCTGCGGAGACCTCTGAGGGCGAGCTCCGGCTCTGGCTTGCATCCCTGGAATCGAAGGTGAAGGACTGCTCGTCTGAGATGGGGGACTGGTAGCTCGTCCGGGATGAGCCTGCGCGCGCGGAAGCCCGTGGCCGGCTGGATGTGGAAGGATCCGGACTGGTGTTGAGATGAGGATTCGAGTATGGTGCATAAAGATGCGAGGAGGAAGATGGTGGCTCGTAGGCGGTGCTCTCGTTGACAATGTACTCTGGGGCGTTGAGATCCCAGCTGAGGTCGCCAAAATTGTCGAGGAAGCCGAGCAGATTGGTGGTCTCTGAGGGGGAGAAGAGGTCT